>JAHLJT010000173.1:0-30138 GCA_031308135.1 Acheta domesticus
ACAACAAACATTGATTTTTATATATTTGATTAATTTTCTGTATATTCTTATTCGTGATTTTTTCAATATTTTAATTGTTATTCTGCTATTCGGGGCGGAGATGAATCCAACAAATCGGAGATAATTAAAAATTGTCCTATCGTTCTTGAGTTATAAATGGTTTAATTAACCGGGTTTTATTATACTTACTAAAATTCTGTACGTTTTTGAGCAGGTGGCGTACTATTGAGAAGCGCCTGAGCAGCAAAAATGTAATAGAATGTTCAAGGGAGAAAATGTGTGAAAATCATTCTTTGGCCTCAAATTTTAGTTTTTAATGCCCTAAAACGCTTCGTTTAACGAGTTATTTAACGATATAGATTCGAACTTTGTAGCGGGCTGCGTTTCCATGAATATCAAGCTTTTTATTTTTCAGCGCCATGTAGTGCCATGTTTTCGATATTTTATTAGTTATTCTGTTATTCGGGACGGAGATGAATCCAACAAAACAGAGATAATTAAAATTGGTCTAGTCGTTCTTGAGTTATGAATGGTGTAACTAACACCACTTCGTTATATATATAATTACATTTATTGCGTTAACATAATATTTTTCTTCAAATTTTTATTGTTGTTATTTAATACCCATTAATTATTTGGAATCGTATTAAGATGTGAGTTATTACTATTTATTTCTTATTGGTTTTGTAAATTTAAGTTGTAAAATTTTGAAAGTACATTTTTTGTTCCAGGTATTAGAAGATGTTTTCCATTTGTTATTGTTATTGTCATTTGTTCGCATGTTTATTAAAATTGAATTGTTATGTTTTTAAAAGATTTCATTAATTTTTAAAATAAATCTATAATAATTCCAACGAACACGTGAGTCATACTTTTTTCCATTTATATTCTGTGGCTTATAGAACATATAAAAATGTAATAAGTAGTATTTGGTTAACTAAGTAGACGAGTGGCTCCTTTTAATAATAAAATATGTGTGGTTTAAATAGTAAAGAATGTTTAAGTAGCATGCGCTTATGAAATAGAATGTATTTGAAATTCATTTATTACGTTAGCATGTTGAACGTGACTACAAGCAAATACTAAACAAGGATTCGGTTCATGGAGTCGATTCCTCTCTAATAACCGGATCAGTGAACCAAAGGAACTGTGTCACACTAAACCCGGGAACAAACCAATTAATGCATTTTTATACGATGGTCGAAAATCACCTGATATTTATACGACGTTTAAAAGTAAAGCACAAAAAAGCCCGATTGTAATCACTTCCTTAATGGTGAAAATTCGTTTGTGATTTTGCTGCTAATTATTCGCGTCACACGTACATGAATAACGACTTTCTGGAATCCGGGAATGTACACTTGTGTAGATAATTCACCACTCACCACACACCAAGTTACTCAAACCACAAATCTCTATTGACTTTGCAGAACTGTGTTATCGAAACTTACTAGCAATATTCTATACATTTGTGATTTTCATATTTTTTTCCAATGCAAACACTAAGAGTGAAGTGATAGTAGTTTCAAATGTGTGAGATCTTTGTCAAACCTTCTTCCTTTTGTTCAATTGTACATTCTACAGAACGTATACACTCCGCGAATGTCAATTTTTTTTTTCAATGAATTCAGCTTCTTCAATGAATTCAGCTTTCTGTCTATTATGCATCACTATTTTATATTCATGCATCGTCGTAATCCTTCATCTTCTTTTAATAACATGAACATGTAGTGTACTTTGTAGATATTGCCATAGATTTGTTTAGTAGATTCCATCGATGTATGTTTCACCACGTTCCGCTAAGCAAAACATATAAAAATGTGAGTTATGCATTAAATATAGAGTTCGTCGAGGAATCTATTCAAACGTCATGGAGGAAGGAGAGGCCATTGCCGTCTCAAAAACATTGACTTTGTTGCTTTTTGAAAGACATCCTTGGCCTATAAAATTTGCATTTATATATTATTCAAGAAAGGACACAAAGAAACCGATGATACCAATTACTAACGCAGGCAAAGTACTGTATATTTCAGACGAATCCAAACTCCACAGCTAGCATAAGGTATCCGATGTTTTCTGAACTGCGATGGTATGCGTAGATGGTGGCATAACACATGCACATTGTCTCCTTTCTCTTAAGTCGCGTTGCACATCACGCTCGTCGAGTGTAGTGAAATCTAGTGCGAACTCTATATCTTGTGCTTTTGCCTCACTCTACTGAAGTTAAAAATTTTCGGGATTAGAAATAAGGCGGAAGAGTTTTGGGAACGTAGACCTTTGGTTCAGCTTAGGTCCCAGGCATTCGTTTGGTATATTGATCGCAAGCAACACGGAACTGTTCTGATCAGAGGAGTCAGCCGCTAGGACTCTCAATTAGCGATTGAATTAGACCTGCCTGTAGAGCTAGTGAAACGAAACACAGTTCAAATCCTAGTGCCACCTGATTAGAGGTGCTGAGGACACAATGTTGAATTGAATTGAACTGAATTGCCTTATTTTTACGTGGCGAGACTCAGGCCATGAGGCCTGCTCTTCCGTCTGCCCACGCAAATTTTGTACACTCCTTTCACCAACTATCGGAACGAAGGTATTACTGAGGCGACGAAACCGGCGATTTGAATTTAGCTCAGAGGCGTCATTTAGGCTTAAGGATCTTTTAAATGCAAGTAAATCCACTAACATGGGACAGCCGGCTTTACTTCCCCTCCGAAGGAAGGCGTACGAAGGATTTTTTCGCCCCTAAAAATTCACGGCTTCGATCGGGTTTGAACCCGCGAACTTAGGTATGGCAGTCCGTTACGCTAACCGCTACACCATCGCCGCCACAATGTTAACTTTGGCTCACTGTTAACTCAGCCGGATGAATCAAATTAAAAAGCACAAAATCAAATTCAGTCACGCCTCCACCAGGGTCAGTTGCGTGCAGTGCACCGGCGGCATGGGAAGTCGCGCTCCCGACTCGAAACACCTGTTGGCCCGTACACTCAGCGCCACCTCCACGAGGAAGGCCACGGTCGCCGCCAACGCCCCCACGATCAGGACGAGGGTGGGTTCCCCCAGTGCAGAGCGGTCCAAGGGGCGAGGCGCGGGGCACAATGGAAAATGGTGGAGATAGGGCGGGTCCCCGACGAACCCATTCCTAATACCTCCACTGCATCCTGCATTGCTGTGAAGAAAAGAAATGAATCGGTCAGAAAGAATCCACTCCATCGGAATGTCACTGAAAAACATACGAAATAAAGCAGTCAGAATGACCTCACGCTAACCACAAGTTCCTTTGGAGAAACCGTAATTGAAGGAGATACAACGACACCAGGAAATTTACATGATTCTGCGGACAACAACGGAGATGATGCACTCAGAAAGACGTCCCCGATTCTCATGTGGATATGTGGAAAAAGAAATGAAGTAGTAAAAGCGCAATGACATCCACACTTGACAGCGAAATGGGGAATAAAGGAAAAGAAGCATTCAGAAAAGACAGCACCATTGTGAATGAATAAAAAGCTGGCTGGGGAGGCAAAAATAATAAAATAAATAGCAAATTATTTTATTTGCTAATTATTTTACAGCAAAATACATATACCATGCCATTGCCATGTGGCTGCGGGTAACAAAGGAGACGACGCACTCAGAAAGACATCAAATCATTCAATACGGCTGATTGAAATGACGTCTCGCAAGGAAAACCAAATAAATTAAATTAAGAAGTTAAGAAAACGTCGCGCTATCCGCCTACCACTGTAGAGATGCCAAGGAAATCAAGCAGTCAATTTGAAATTTTGAATATACGTGTATGTACTTGGCGCGACAGCCCGTGAACGGGCTCAGGCTTATCGGCGACGTCCCCACCTCGCGGCCATGGATTAAGGGCGTACGTGTGGTTAGCATGTAGACATCCCCACGCCATATTCCGGTGTTCTCACACTGAGAAGTGAATTTTCTCATCGTCCACAAAGCAACATGTACTGGAACATTGCAAGGAAAACCCACACTATAGTCGTGCCTCGACCGGGAATCGAATACTTACACGGGTTGACGTCCCATCCAGTACGGACTGGGTGCTCTCTGAAAACTTACTGCGTTAAAAATTAAATGGTTAGCCTGCGGAGTTTACCTGTTAAATGAATCAGCCTTCTTTTTCCAATAACATAGTTACATCATTTATTAATGCTAACTTCGTTATGTTGCTTACAAATTTTACCTTTATGTAAATGAAGATTCATTGGCGTGCCGTTAAATTTAAATATTATGTCTTTTATCAATTAAATGCATTTTGAAAGCTTGTTTTATCCCCTCTCTGCAAAAATTTAATGACATGTTCTTGTACGATTTTTTCAATGCTGCATACGGTTGGTGAAGGAGTTGTACGCGTGGCGTGTGTAATGCTGAAGTGAATACGTTCCCATGAAAAGCCTTGACGTCGAGACTTTGGGAATATTCTTTCTTGTTGTTACGATTGAATGATAGTTAATGTCCCTTATTCTAATATTAACTAACACAAATTATTTACATTAAAGTATTTCCCGAATATCTTCTGAATCAAACCCTTCTGACACCAAATACCTTCTGTCGTACTCGCTACTACGACCAAATAGCGTCTGAAGTACTCGCTTCAACGAACAAATAGCTTCTGAAGTACTCGCTCCAAAGAACAAATAGCTTCTGAAATACTCGGCCTAATAGCTTCTCAGGTGGCCGCTACGATGACCAAACAGCTTCGCTCAAATTTACGATCTCGGTGTAACATATCATCTCCGTTTCATTCTTTATATAACTTTTATAAGTAATTTTGCCATTGGAATCCACTCATCTGCCGACAATAGCCTATCCTGTACTCACGCCTACACCTGTTCTAAAACGTCACCATTTGTTGTCCACCCTCCCTGAATGCCACCATACTTGTATGAATCTATCTAAATGAAAAAAATTATAATCAGCCACGGCCCAAATAATCATAGGGTTTATTTTATATTAGAAATATTCAATGTCCAATATTCATTGTTTATTCCGGCCTCAAACATTGCTGATTCTAATATTTACGTCATAATATTTGCAGCTAATTCATATCCTGTCCATATTTCTAACCTAGGTTCTCTTGCTATTACTATGGTTCTCTTGCTATTACCTAGGTACTATGCTATTTCAATGATGTCATTTCCTGATACCAATGTTTCAAAAATAATCTATCATTTCTTTATTTTTAACTCATAATTTCCCTAAGGATATCTAGGTATATATCAATAAATACTACAAACTTGAGGTACAAAAGAGAAGAAGCTGGAAGAATGAACACCACTTCATTTTTATTTGGTTATACGGAACAAAAGAAATTAAGTTGTCAGAACGAAACTAGTTATCGAATTGTAGATTTAAGAAACAATGAAAATTAAGCAGGTATACGATTGCGTACTTATCCATCTAATAGAATGATACAAAGGAAATGCAATCGTAATAATGCCACGCCTGACAAATGTGTATGTGAATCGAAGGAAATGGTTCTGTCATAACAACGCCTAACTTTCACATGTTTGGTAACAAAGGAAATCAAGCAGTCATTAAAAGTACATGTCATCCACACATGGCAGTGGGAAAAAAAGGATGAATCTTTAAAGTATAAAGGTTATTAAGACCACCATCGATATGTGGCTGTCGGTAACAAAGGATATGGAGCAGTCATTAAGACTTCGCGTGATTTATATATGTCTATGGGTTTAAAGGAAATTAAGCAATCATTAAGACGTCATGCCATCCACATTTTGGTGTCTGTAACAAAGGGAATATAGCGTCATTAATACGCCACGCCGTTTCCATGTGGCTGTGCGTAACATTCTAAATAAGGAAATCATTAAGAAGTCATGCTATGCACCAAAACTGTGGGTACCAAAGGAAATAGAGCAGTGAAGAGGACGCCACGACATCCAAATGTAGCTATGGCCACCTAAGGAAATGAAACAGTCATTTCATTTATTACACGTTTAGGAAAAAATGGAAAATAAGGCGCCACGCGATCGGTATGTAGCTTTAAGTAACAGAGCAAATGAAGCAGTCATTACGACGCTACGCCATCCTTATGTCGTTGAGGCTACGGTCAGAGTGGATCCGTATTCGGCCGAAATCGTGTTCGGCCGAACACGGCCGTTTACGGTCGAATATTTTCAACCCTCCCTAGAGCGCAGGCAACTTCAAACAAACTACATTGGGCAAGTCTGGTGAACACGGCGAAATTTCGAAGTCGGCAGACCGATATCAAATTGAATTTGATTTATTCGGCCGATCTGAGCTGTCGGAGAAGAATGTTGAAAAGCTGGTTTCACTTGTATACGAACGAGATGCTCTGTGGAATACTTCGGATTCCAAATATCACAACAGGAATAAAAGCAATGCAATGAAATCGCAGAAATGTGCGAAACTAGTACAAAACGTGTTGTAAAATGGGACATGACCTTATGGTTATTAACAGTTGTTCCTCTGTAGTAATGCATTTTCTAACATTCTTTTTTCAATGTCATCTCTAATTACTCCAAGAATGTAAAAAGAGGATTAGCCGACATTCTTGTGTAATCGAAAAATATCACTGGTTGATTCTGTAATTGATAATATAAGGTATGAACTTCAGCAGTATTTTCGCGATCGGTGAAAATAGGGTTTACCCAGTAATCTTTTTGGTTTTCAAGAAGAAGAAATTTAAGAGCAGAGCTCTGAGCAAGCAGTTGTAATCTTCTCGCTTCCGTTACATGCCACTTATACCCACTAATTCACAGATATCTATTGCAGTAGGCTGCAGTACGACCAGTCAGGTCGGCAGAATTAGTCGGCCTTTCGCGCGCTAACTTTTCTTTGGCCGAAAACTTTTCTCCGGCCGATCCACTCTGACCGTAACCTAAGGAATCCAAAGAGTCAATACTTTACCTCGCCTTCTTATATGACTCTGAGAGAATTGTGGAGAAGAAATGATGGACAAAGAATGTAAAGCAATTGCAAAGAACTCTAGCATTTACTTGCGGCAAATTATGATATGGGACACTAGGAACTCAAAGGGGATCAAGGAGTAGGAAGAGACCCATGCTTGGAAAAGGCGCCCGTTTGCGGAGTATAGCGCATTGGAGGGAGCCTAAACGGCAATGAGAAACTAAGAAGGAAAATAAGAATTTATAACAGATGATACGGTTGTGTACTTTCCTACCTTCGCGCAGATACCTTTATTCACAATGGTCTGGAGTAGGGCGTTCAAGAGGCAATGGATAGGACTCGTAGTATGAAGTTTAGAAGACTTGGCAGCCTCTACGATTAGATACAATTCCTACCTGGTCTAGATACCTGGATTAAAATAGCCTGTAGGGACAGCGCCCAAAAAACAATGGATAGGCCTCTGGAAATAAATTTGGAAGGCGTAACAAGGTTGAGTACCTTTGCCCACCATGGCGTAGATACCTGGATTCACAATGGCCTGGAGAAGCGCATCCAGAAGGCAAATGGATGGACCTAGGAAGAAGGAATTTAGAAAGCGTAGCAACCGCTATAATTAAGTACCTTTGTATCTTGGCGAAGATGCCTCCTTCCACAATTGATCTGGAGAAGGACGTTCAATCGATGTTTTTGGCTGTCTTTCATTTGCACCATGAAGGAAAGGAAGGTCGGCGTGATGAGACATTCAGGTACCACATATGCAAAGGAAGCCTCTGAAGATTCGTCCCATAACTCAGGGGAATTTAGATACAGCGCTTGTTCTATTTCATTGCGACTGAACGCTGGACCTGGTTCGTGTGGTCGCCTTGGAAATTCATCCCACGCCGATTTCCGGATTCTTCTTGGGAGAACGCGTGTCGACTGCACATGGAGACAGAAGTTTGTGTCAAGAAATTTTAATTTTCTTTTCAGTTAGGTTCAATAGACCGTTCTGTGCTTGTTAGTTGCTTTTACCAAGCGCAATAAGCCGTGTGAATATACAATTAACGAGCACATAATGTTCAATACTCACGTGTGATGGATGTACACTTTTATAGGCCGATCGCCTTTTTAAGATTTCACATTTTCTTAGCAGTATGCATTTATGAATAATGGGATCGACTACGACGCTGAAAATAAAAAATATTGTCTTTGAGTCAATGTATATTAGTGAAAACCCCTTTCCACTGAAATCCACTGAAATATTTCCAAGCTTTTATTTGTATAGTCAAGAAAGGCGTTTACTTAGTAGCCAGTGTATTTGTTTTCTCAATATAAGAAGAACACGGCATACATATTAATTTCCAAAAAGAAGTTGTTATAAGACTTAAGTTTACGCAGGTCGACAAATTGTCTCATGCAGACCCTTTCAGAAATGTAATAATAACTACACTTAAAAACGCAATGCGAGCAAAACTGCGAAGCGACGCTTCTTTCAAACTGCGGAGAAGATCTCTTCGATCAATTCCTGTGGATCCTCCCATTTCTCCCAATTTCTTACCTTCTAACTCTGTAAACTGTCGCCGTCCTATATCTCCTTCTTCTTCTTCTCTAACAGTCCTCCTTCTCTCCAGGCCTTTAGATTCCATTCCGTTGGTCTCCTCTTCTAACAGTCCTTCTTCTTGCCTTCTAGGCCTAACGGTCTTGCTATAGATTCCACCCCTTTGGTTCTTTCATTAACGGTTCTCGCTCTTCTACTCTAGACCTAACGGTCTTACTTAGCTTCCACCTCTCTGGCTCTTTCCTATAATCGTCCTTCTTGTTTTCTAGCCTAACGGGCCTTGCTTAGATTTCCACCACCTTCGGTTCTTCTTAAATTGTCTCTTCTCTTCTGGAGGCCTAACAGTTTCCCTCTTGCTTCACACCCCTTGGTTCTTCCCCTTCATCTTCTCATGTTGCCGTTGCCACTCAGAACACGTGGATGGTGCTGAACGCACGGAAATTCTCTCATGCCCTCTACGTGCTTCTGCCAGCGGTCCGACTCAGGCGCCAACTCAGACTTCCGGACCTTCTGCATCTCTAGCTATGCAGGGCCCCGCCCTTGGGGCGCAGACCTCGCACTTCACACTCTTCTTCCACTTCTTCTTCTTCTCCTTTCATTTTCTTTCTCAAATTCCCCCTCTGGCTTTATATTGAACCCACGGGTTCTAACTCTTTCAGAGTATGCCCATTGCAAGCAGTCCTCCCATTAACCTATCCCTCTCTGATCAGTTTAATGAAACCTCATGGTTCCCACTCTAGTCTGGGTACACTTGGTACCTCTGCCCAATCCCAAGGTAGGATCTCCAGAAATACCCCCATTCAGGCTATATATTTGAACTTCGTCCCCCCTCAGACTCAATCATTGCATCCCCTGATAGCTTACGAGATGCTGCTGGCACTCCCTAAGTTCAATCTTTGACTCTAATGTACCTCTGCACACTATTGCTTCTCATCCTTCCTTTCTTCTTAACTCTCCCTCTATTACTGACACTCTCCCTTCAAACACTCCTTCAGGATACATCATTGAACTAGCTAGTTAAAACAATAGAATAGGCGTTCATGTTATTATACAGAGTGCTTACAGCACTATCCCTACCAAAAGTTTAAAGAAAACATTTGAAGCCTTTTTTATCAAAATCTTTTCATATTTTTCAAATTGCACATATTGCACGGAATGTACTTATTTTTTAAAAATGCCGATTACCCTAATGAAAGAACTAATTATGGAGAAAAAATTCAACTTGAAATAAAAATCCCTATCTTCAATACTGTAATTGGAGGAAGTACCTAAAAAAATCAAACTTTTGGAATTTCAGAATTTCAGAGTTCTCAGTGAAAATCAGACCTGTGGTATTTTTATAAGCGTAATTCAGTAATTCACTATATTCTTACAAGATATTTAAAGAAAAAAATGTAGCAATTTTTGAGAAAATTTTGAATTTTTCCCAAGCTTCATGTAAAGAATGCCCAAAATTTAATAGATGTTTTTCAAAAGTGCAGAGCTTCGACTCATGCCACATCAACATGGTTTTATTTAGTTTGGAAAAATCGTACACCTACTTTAGGTGCTAGTGTTGTCACATACACCAGGCAAATGGATGGACTTTTTGAAAAAAACACATCAGATAACACTAAATTTTCTACCAATTGGATGATCCATGGTTTCTCCATCAGAGACGGTCTGCCGCTTCTGGTCTTCCAGCACTTTGTGCCCACATCCAAACAACCTTTTCCACTTCTTTACTGTCTCAATATGCTGGAGCATTATCTCCGTTCATCTTCACCATTTCCTCATCAATTTCCTTGCCCGATTTACCTTGCAAATGCAAATGACGAATCATGGCACGCGCGGAGACATTGCATAGCAAAGCAGCCATCTTGATTTTTTACGATACAGCGACGCTATAAAGAGGCCCAAAATAGAAGCAAATGCACAGACAACAGAAGAAGAAATTACGCTTCCAATGCATGCATACCCATTCCCATATTCACATTATTTCTGGTTAAAGGTACGAACTTTATGAACGCCCTAGATATTACATAACGTAGCCACAGAATAGATACCACACAGAAAGGAAAGCTGCTACAATCCTACATTTGATGCGCATGGTCGCCATATTGAAAGTGTGTAAACAGGCATTTATTGTGTGGTGGACCGTGGTGGAGGTGTCTTATTTCCGTCTTACTCGTTATATTTGGTGTGTGTGTGTATAACTAGTAAAAACATACGTAACCTGATCATCATACATCATAACCTTATTGGTATAAGCAGATACTAATATCGCACATAGGCAAATATCAATAACTAGTAATGCCTACTGAATGGCACAGATTTTCTCGTATTAGTTTTCTATTTTCTTTGGTATGGGATAGCTTATCGGACTTGCCACATAATGTAGCCAGCTGCCATCTATCTCCGCCCAAAATAATTTTTTTTGAAATTTTCTCATTTCTTCGGTTTCCTAATAGTAGAACCGAAATATTACTTTAAGAATATTAAAGAAGAGTAAAACCTCGATCTAAACGACAAATTTCATTACAAAAATTGAAGCTGTTTTTAAAATAATATCTTTTAACCTTTCATAAAATACGAAATTGAAGCTCTTTTTCACAGAAAAGTTTGGAGTTTTCGGAAATGTTTATTTAAAGCACATAACTCACAAACGCAATAGTGTTTACAAATTGCTGGAAATGTGCATATTAACGGCATGAGAGATATTTCAAAAAATTACAATTGCGTAATTTTTGAAAAAACAATATAATGCATCAAAATGAACTTACGTCATGATAACAGTGAAGTTAACACTACACGTTGAAAAAGCTAGAAGAAGAAAATCGGTGTCGTTTTTTTTGAAAAATGGAATTTGAGCTGACTTCTGCGGTTCCTTCCGCAGTTTCAAGATGGCGATCCGCGCTGCGCGGTGGCTCGCTGAAAATCAAAGGAGCCGCCCTCTACTTTTCTCTCTGACTAGTATCTATTCTGTGACGTAGCAATATCACTTGACATGCAGAGCGGCGCGGCCATTATTCCCTAGCTCGCACAGCATTACCGAACTTTTTGTGAAGACACTTCTGTTCCAGTGCGCAAGGGCAACATTTCTCGCCTTAGTTGCTCCTTGCGTAAACTAGCAACAGATTTGTTGGATTGCCTGACGGTGTAACTTCACCAGAAACTAGTCGTTTTCCATACCTCAGTGAAAATCCAAGTGAACAAACAGCTTTACCGGCTAAAATCCCCCTATTTTGTATCTAACATCACCAATGCAAATAATTTCATCAAGGAGCTTAAAAACAAAGTGACCAGTGACTTTGTTGCAGATTTCAAAAACAATAAAACAAAAATAAGTGCCAACTCCATTACAGATTCCGAAAACTTGTGAACTACCTCATAGAGACAAACCGAAGTTTCCACTCTTTCAAGGATCCTTCAAATAAAAAATTTTCAGTTGTGTCAAAAATCTCCACCAATCCATAACAGAATCGGATATCCTTACAGAACTCAAATTACGTCACCCATCAATTATAAAAATCACGAGACTGCAAAAGATAACATCCCAATTCCCGGTAGTTGCGGCCGAGTTAGTGGCAATGAACCTATAGAAACAATCCTCACAATCAATCAATTTGCAATCACCGTGTGACTACAGAACGACGTCGGAAACCTAAAGGACCCATCCAGTGCCAACGATGCTTAGACTTCCGGGCACACGAAAAACAATTGTAATCATGTTATTAACTGTGCATACTGTTCTGGTAACCATTATTCAGTGATGTGTCCGCAAAAAAATGATCCACCGGTTTGTGTTAACTGCAATGGTAATCACAAGGCCGAGGTCAGAAATGAATCGTGCTCATATTATAAAAAAATCATTGGGCAAAAAAATAGTAATCAGTCTAAAAACAGCAGTAATGTAATCCGCCAACCTTCTACCCCTCCCCAAATTTTTCTCAGACTACCTTTCCAAATTTACCAGAAACTCAAACCATCCCGAATTTCTCTCACCAAAACGTACCAATCCAAACCCTTCAAATTCACAATTCAAACCGCAATCGCATCCAATCAAATTATCACCTAAATAATAATTCCAGCAACAATATAATCAACACAATCATAAATTCCATAACCTCTGTGTAATAAATTCATCAACTCGCTAATACCATCTTTAATTTCAACCATTCAAAATTCAGTCACAGAATATTTAAGCAGTAATCATGGCCAGTCAACTAATAAAACTTAATTATCATGAATTGGAATGCAAACAGCATGCAAAATAAAAAAAACTGAATTTATTCACTTCTTGCATAATTTCCAGATTGGCATAGCATGCGTTACTGAATCACACCTGTGTAATAGAAACAAACTCTATATCCCTAACTACACTATCTATAGAAATGACAGAAACCAAACAAAAGGAGGAGGCGTATTCATCGCAATTTCATCTCACATCATCATTACCAAATTGACATTCCACAGACACCAGGTATAGAAACAATAGCAATACGCACAACTCTAAATGGCCAAACCATTACAATAATAGCAGCTTACAAATCACCCTCAACAAAAATCAAAGACTCAAATATAATTAGCCTTTTCAATCCAAACGAAAAGACATTTATTACTCGGGGATCTTAATGCCAAGCATATTAGTTGGGGCTGCCTCACAAATAATCACGATGGTAAGATCCTTGCCCAAACTATAACAAGCAATAATTTAAAAATCATCACAATAGACCCAACCTACTACCCTCATGATCGAACACGTAACCAGATATACTGGATATAGGTATAACAAACACAAACATAAAATTTCACACCACTACGGTATCCGAGCTAGATTCTGATCACATCCCTGTACTGATCTCAGCACAAAAGCTAATCCCACAATATGCAACCGTTCCTAAATCGAACACCTTAAAAATCAACTGGAGAAAATTCAAAGAAATTACTAAGAAATAATATCCCACATTTTAGAATACTAAATTGCCCCCGCCGAAATCAATCAAGCTGTATCCCATATAAATACGTTAATCCACTCTACTATTCAAGAATCACAATTAAATAAATCATCAAATAACCACACTAATAAATATAAAAATTACCGCCTGAAATATATAAATGTAATCTTGATAAAAACAAAAACAAAAAGACTATGGAATAAGTAAGAACGCCGAATCTAAAATCTGAACTGAATTTAATTACAAAGGTAGTTAAAAACTTAATAAAAAATCACAACAATCAACAATACCATGCATTATTAACTTCACTCCATACAAACAACAACTCCTTTATGGCAATTCACCAACAGAATATTGAAAAAGAAAATTACGATACCACCAATAAACACCTCAACTGGTAAAGCATACACATCCGTTGAAAAATCCGAAGAGCTGGCATCCTACTTCTCATCAACATTTACAAACAACATCTCAAAACCTCATCCTGAACATAAAACGATAAACAATGCAACAAAGAGACATACTACGGCCCACATCACAACATTAAGTTCACCAACCCAGCTGAATTAACAAAATAATTAAAAACTCACCCTCCAGGAAAGCACCCGGACACGATACATAAACAATACCATAGCGAAAAACCTGCCTCCCCCTGCAATAGCATATATAGCTAATATTTATAATTCCTGCCTCAGAATTGGTTATTTTCCTCAATCATGGAAGCATGCCATAGTTATTCCCATTGCCAAACCCAACAAAAATCATGCCCACACAAATAGCTACCGACCCATAAGTTTACTACCCACCTTATCTAAAATTTTTGAAAAAATAATTCTCAAAAGTCTTAAAGACCACTTACAGGTAACAAAAGCCATACCAAAGGAGCAATTGGGTTCACCGAAAAAATTTCTACACTTCACCAACTCCTTCGCATTACCGAACATCTTTATACGTCATTTCAAAAGAAATACCACACAGTAGCAGTTTTCATTGACATAACGCAAGCGTTTGACCGGACATGGCATGAAGGACTCATATACAAGATTAAGAAAATAGGCACACCGCACTATATCCAATCCATCATACAAAGCTTCATCAGTAACAGAACCTTCTCCGTAAATGTAAACAACCACCATTCCAACCCAAGACCAATCTTAGCAGGACTACCACAAGGATCCCCCCTATCACCTACTTTATTTAATTTATATGTTGCAGACATTCCCAACCTAAACAACGTACACATTGCACAGTTTGCTGATGATACAGCTATCTACAACTCCGGTCCTTCACTTACTGATTGTAGCAAACAAAGTTCAATTGTACCTTAACCTAATTGACAGCTGGGCTTCAAAATACAAAATTCAACTGAATCCAACCAAAACGGCCGCCAAGATCTTCACTCTCCGTCCATATTCACCCCCGCGTCCATTATTGCTAAACAATACAACCATCAACTGGCTGCCTCTCAATAAACCAGTCAGATACTTAGGACTGAACATGGACACAAAACTCAACTGGAAGCAGCATATAGATGCCAAAATCACCCAAGCCAGAATCAAATTAATTCAATTAAAGCCATTAATACACAGATCCAGCCCATTATCATACAATTCAGCATTGCAAATTTACAAAGCAATAATAAGACCTCTGCTCCTATATGCCTGCCCAATCTGGTTAAATGCAGCAAAAACCAACCAAAAGAAACTGCAAATTGTTCAAACCAATTTCTTAGAAATATTTCAAACGCCCCCTGGTATGTCTCCAATAAACAATTACATAAAGAATTCAACCTAGACACCAAGACCATCATATCATCTATCTTGCTACCAACTTCTTCTCAAACATATCCCAAATTCCTTCATTATCAGTTCACAGACTTGGCAAAAACCCATCACATAGAACCAGAATACAAAATAAGTTTCCCTTTCACATTTTCCTCAGGAAATTCTCCGAACTAGATCCCCACTAGAGGAGCCCGATGGGTAACCTCAACCGTGTATTAGTTTTAAGTTTTAATTTAAGTTAGCTATTAAGTCATCAAACATGTGTATAGTTATATTAAACTGAGCTATGTATTCACCATCTGTGTAAATAAAATGAAAAAAAAAAGTTGCTCCTTGCGTACATTGCTCGCAATTCAAAGGAGAAGAGATACGGATCTGGTGCAAACACCTACACGATAAATTAAACAAAATCATATTTACTTATCAAACAGTTTCCACAACACATCGCTTCTGTCGACGAATTTCAACATATGTCTCATCGAAGAGTGTCCGAAGACTGTAGTAACCCCATTGACAGCTTCCTCGAGCGTCTGAATCTGTCGTGGTGCCCCAAGGACAGCCAGGAAGCCCATGAAGGTCCCGGTGAAGGCACTCACGATCACCATCCCGAACGCGCTCAGCAGCAGGAACAGGAAGTTGCCTCGGCGGTCGCTCTCGAGAGTCACGAAGCCCCCGTTGATGAAGGCGTCTAAGACCTCGAGCAACACGTCCCTGAAAAAAGAAAACAGTTGCATCAATGGGGGCTATAATCTACTATATAACAAGTGTTGTACCCCGTTTCTGAAATAAAAAGATGTAACCTCGAAAGTCACCCGTCGGCTTAAGAAAGTCTAATTATAAAGACTTTTAAAATTCATTTCCGTAATGACGGAGGATGTTGCCTCGAAAGTCGCCCTGCCGATTACAGAATCCCTCTAATTTATAAGGGGTCTAATGCATGAATAATCTTAATGAATAATGCTTTTGTTATCATTGGTGTATGTATGTATGCATGTATTTACGGATAAATTAGTAGTATGTGACTTTATTTAGATGAAAGTTAGTGTGCATGTATTTTCTTTTGTATATTTTTCTTATGTATGGAATTGCCATACGCAAGTGTTGGTAAAGAATAATTAATTTCCAATTGTAATTGTATTTGTAATTGTAGATCATATTTCTTTATTTTGCCACAGGGCAACATCAGCCCAAGTGAGGAATAAAGCTTCTATCTAAATATTTTAAGACACACGTTTATTAAAAAAGAATACGATGCTACCCCAACAGCCACCCTGCAGACTTAAGAAGCTCCCAACAGATTTTTAAACTTTGAGCAAAAATGTCTCAATTAAAAATAGAATGTTGCTCACACACAATTGAAAATATAATACTGCCTCAATTTTTCGTTTGGATTCGAATAGGATGCGTACTTGCTGTCTATGAGACAATGAATAAAAGTGAAAATGGTGAGGGTGGTTACTATGGCCGTCCATAGTCCTTAATTTTATAGCAAATAAAAGATAATATGAAGAATTCCGTTGGTACGTAAAATGATGAATTTGATCATACCTGCGACCGATGAGGCGAAAGGCGCCCACGAAGGCAGAAAGGCTGAGAGCGATGGCCGCCCAAGGGCATCAGTATTATAGCGAAAACCATATGCTAAGAGGAATATTATTGGGACACGAATTGATTAAGCGTTTTGATTTTTGTTTTCTATTTATTTCAAGCTATTTTACTTTAGCTACTTTAAAAAGTTTGTTCTTTGTGTTGTGCCATAGCACAAGTTTTCCCCCACTACCTCTGCGTACCCGTGCGAGAATTCTCGCATGTTAGACCACACACTCATCCCTATCCTTATATTTTCAAAGAGGGAAAGTAGTTAACGAAACGTGTTTATTTGTTTAAAATCTATAAAGGTAACTTAAAACGTACTAACATAGTTACAAATAAAAATAAAAAAACAATGCAATTATTATGTAAAAGAAATTTTCAATAAATATTTATTCAATATCATGGGGAATTTGCTTGGAACAATTCCTTAAAAACACTTACTTAAAGACATTTGAAGTAATTATTCAGTATTCTTTGTCAATTAGGTTTTGGTTTTTCGTGATAGACACAAAAATATTACCTTTTTACTTTTGAGAAAGCTACGTGTCTGAACCCGTTGACTTGAAAATTTCATCGAATGATAACGAAAATATTGGTACAGGTAAAACACAGTCTTCACTCTTCACTGAACATCCACATCCCTCCACAAGTAAGTACACAGCCCTTATAGACCATGAAAAAACGTTAATTGAATAGTTTCACTTCACGCATAAGAAACAATCTTCATAGGTATCAAGCCACTATAATAGTACTTCTAGTTGTTGCTGGAGACCAAATCTTGAACTAATGATTATGCAAATAAACCTCGTCAGACTGCACAAACTACGGTGTTAACAGAAAGCGTAAATAAAGATTGTCGAATCTAAGCCTTCTAAGCTTGTCGCCACAAAAATTGCAACCAGCAGGAAGGACTGAAATATTGAGGTGGCCTTGATAGTATTGAGGCGTGGAACCGAAAAGTTAATTGAATGGATCGGAGAATGTGTCATCTTGTAGACTACTTTTTAAGGCTCTAAAACGCTTTGTTTATGAGTTATTTGCCGATATAGGTTGACATGTGATGCGGATTGCATTTAACATGAATATTTCGATGCGTTTTTTTAAAGAAATCATCCATATTTTTGAAGTCAAATGGAATTCGTCAAGTCTCCGTGAAATTCTCTTTCTTTAGAGCCCTCATTTATAAAGATTAGTTGCGTCTGAGAGCCGGAACCCAAAGGTATACTACTGAAATAATACAGGAGACGATAATAATAACACACCAGGCTACTGATTAGAGTGGAGGCCCGAACCTTGCATTAGCCAGCGAAGGAGGCTGCCTTCAGCAGTCAGTGAAAATCCCGTGGGGTTTAGTAATGCCGACTGGCGATCGGAGGGACCCCTTGCTGGGCCCTGCGGGGGGATGCCCCGAGGCCACTATGAGTCGCAGTAACGGATGGCAGGAAACAACCCAAAGGTTAAGTGTTATCTGTGAACTCGAATTTGCTACCTGCGAATCTTCACTTGAAACCAATGAGCAAAATGGATAGAACAAGCAATGTAATGAACCTTAACGTGCCTTGTTCTAACAATGTACCTGCTCAATACCTGCTCAGAAACCGAGCTAATGTCACCTTGTCGACATCTGGCCATCCCACGGATGTTAGTCCCAGGGACACAGAGCCGGCAGTAGCTCGAAGCCATCGTCAGAGATGGACCCGGGATGAATTAAAAGAGGTGATGTGGTGCTTTTACTACGCAAAAGCAAAAAATGGGGGCTCAGAAATAGAAGTCTTTAAGTTATGGAGAGAGCGGAACCCAGATATGAGACCTACCCTAGACTGAAAGAAGCTTGCCAGTCAAGGACGATACATACTCAGCAGTGGAAAATTCACAGCAGAACAACTTGCAGACATCCAGAGAAACGCGGAGTATGTTCATCGATCAAACTATCCACATGGCGACCATTTAGAACCATTTAATATCCCTGAAAGCGATGATCCCCTTCAAGGTTCATCTCTTCCAAATGAAACATCCGTCAGTGGTGAAAATTCATCTGGCCATGAGTCACATGATAAGGCCATGATGCGGGATATTCTCCGACGCGAGATAGAACGAGTTCGTCTACTTTCATTCAAATCTCGTGCACCGTTGAGGAGAATTTACGAAAATACTAAAGCTAAGAGAGTGATAGAAACAGCGAATTCTGTCTTAAATGAGGTTGTACAGACCTCAAGTAGAGATCTAGATATTATTGAAATCAATCACATCGTGTATGCAACTGGATATCTAGTATCGCAGATAATCTTGGGGCCAGCCAAGAACACCGATGGCCGACAGCCAGACAGAGTAAAAAAGTATCCTCCATGGATGAAACTAATTATGAAACGGATAGCCGACACACGGCGTGAAATATCACTCCTAGCCGAGGCATCTTCTAAGTCAAACCACACGTATAAAGTTCAACAAAAAATACTCCATATTGAACAAATATACCTAATTGACACAACAAGGCTAATGGTAGCTAAAAAAACTAAAAGAGAAAATCCAAGCATGGGCTCAACGAATAAGACGGTACAAACGTAGAGAAGATTTCCGTGTACAGAACCGGTTGTTTGAAACAGACGCTAAGAGATTCTATCGCAGTCTGACTGAAAACCCGAATGGCAATGCTGCCCCTCCTTCAAAAGATGACGTCGAAACATTTTGGTGAGGAATCTGGGAGGAAACCAGATCCTACAACAAAGACGCATCTTGGTTCCAATCTGAAGTTGATGCTGCCAATGGACTCGTGGAAACAGTGGAACATGTTCAAGGATTCTCGAAAGAGGACCTATGCCAAACAATTAAGAATATGGGAAACTGGAAATCCCCTGGGGTTGATAAGATCCAGATTTATTGGATTAAGAAATTAACAGCACTACATTTTCATCTAGCAAAGGCTGTTAATAAAATTTTAGAAAACCCTAAGAAACTCCCCGAATGGCTCACTCGCGGCATCACGTATTTGCTACACAAAAGAGGAGACAACTGTTTGGCGAAGAAATACAGGCCAGTCACTTGCCTGCCAGTAATGTACAAACTTATAACTGCAGCCATAGCTGACAAAATGTATAGGCACCTAGAGAAGAACCTTCTGTTGCCAGTTGAAAGTAAATTAATTTAAACTTCATTTGGGTAAAACATAGTGGCACTTAATAATATAATATAACAGCAGGGAATAATAATATAATACTAATAATTATGGTAAAATAATATTTATAGTAAAGAATAATACGGACGGACGGACGGAGGAACCGACAGAGAGACGGACGGACGGACATTTTGAACACTTTTTCGGTATCAGGGGTCCCAAAACGGGTATTTGCATGAAATGTCGAAATCGATTTTTCACAGCATTGCATAACTTTCTCTATGTTACATATATTACTCTGTATATACGTACGTATACGGAAAAGTAAAAGTTCTTGTTCTCTCTCTCTCTCCCTCTCTCTCACTTTCACTTTCGATTTCAAGAATCTTCTAATCTACTTTTGAAAGCGGACGTACCGTAAAGGAAACAATGATTTGTGTTCGTTTGGTTGATCTCGGAAATCTCTTTCTGCCCTCGTGTACTATACTAAATTGTACTATATGATAGAGAAAGTTTGCAAGTTTTTGCAAAATTTATTAAAAAAAATATTATTTGGAAGTTCATTCTTAAATTAAAATAAGAAACATCATTTGTCGAAGTCGTTCTCACTAACGTTAGTCTGATTCAGCGACGTTTTGTAGAAATCCGTTCTTGTTGCTGATGATCCTGTTGTTTTGGAGATTCGTGTTTTGCCCATGTTCACGTTCGCGACCGCGGACATTTCTGCGGAACGAATCAGACGAGAGATATCACGCAAGAACACGAGTCGACCTTCTTGCCGTCTCTCCCAAACAAATGGAGCGCAGAGGTTGTTTAGCAAAATTAAGCCCCATTACAAAATTCCTTTGGTATTTGTCATTGTCATTTGTCATTGAAAACTCTAAAAACGTAACATTTTCTGTCTAGGTCACAATATCATGATATACACAAGGTCTCACAATGAATAAAGTTTATCATTTCTTTTTACTTATTTATTATTATTTTTCGTAAGAAAACGCTCGGTATGTTGAAATGTGGTATCTGCGCACGTTTTCTCGAGCTCCAGAATTCCTATCCCTCTCCTTACTATAAAATTTATAGTTATTGAACTATGATTTAGAGCTATTGAAAATTTATAGTATTGAACTATGAACAAAGGTAGGTCTAGTGTGGTGAGCAGGGCGCATTTTAATGAAATTTATTTTTTTTCTTTCCACTTAAGAAGAATGCGTTTTAGTATTGAAATTAATTTTATATTATGACAAAGGTAATTACCCATTTTTATGTCAGTTTTATTTTTCCGTATACGTACGTATATACGGAGTATATGTTATGTGATGTTGCTCGAAAAAAACGGCGGATTTTCGGCAAAAAATCTCTTATACGTAGCCTTGGTAACGAAAAAGTGGACACATCCAGTAGAGAAATTTAGGAAAAAAATCTATAAAACGTGGTGCAGTCAGAATGCACGTTCTAGGGCTCCCTTCATACCGAAAAATTGATTGACGGCAAAGCCTCTGTCATCCGTCTGTCTGCAATCATCGCAAGCAACTAAATCGTTCGGCCGATTTTCTCCAAAATTGATATTCCCCAATCTCTTTGACTGATGTCGTGGCTACTTCCATTGGAAACAGAACTCTTAATTTTGGGGGGAACTTTACACAATGCCCCTGGGACATTTTCAAAAAAGTGCTGAGTGCACTTGAACGAATAGAAGAAGCCTCGATTACATCAGTAAACTTGTCCAGCAGCTTAAAATGTTCATCTAAAGTATTTTGATCACTTTTTTACGTTATTTTTCTCTGCTTTTAGGGAATTTTCAAAGCATTTTATTGATTATTTTAGTCAATGTTTTACGTCCCAAAATCAGCCCCCTAGTGATAAGCAATATTTGAAGCCTAGATGTGTTCGCTTCCGTCGAATTTAAAACTATTTGTATAGAGAAGTGATCAAAAATAATGTATTTTGTTGCATTGTCTTCGGTTTTCATCTCACTCTTCTCGCTCATAGCACAATGAGACCTAAACTAGCACTTTTTCTTATTTATTTTAGTTCTTATTTTTATTCTTATTTTTTTCTCTTTTAACTACTAGGTCATTAGCTATCACTATTGGATGTAAGTTCTGGTATGAGGATGAAACGATATGGTGATGGTAGGGGGTGAAAGGACGAACACACAACCATGCCCGAGGCGAGATTCGAACCCGCGACCCCAGGGACCAAGATCACAAAGACACTATTGCTTTAGCAATCTCGGCCACGGGGCCGACTAAAATAGCTCTAGTTAGGGTAATAAATTTCAGCGATATGTTAGTACTCTTACTACTAGTGCTACAAGAGAACAGAAATGTCATTGCTTAAATAAAGATTTTAAAGATTGCATCGTATGAAACATAGCTTGAATCTCCGATTGTCAAAGGTTTGGTTGGAAAAAATCATGAAAAATAAACAAGACAAAACAGTTACACATTGCAATGTTCCTTCTCAGCCAGGGTTTTCATGCTGGTTCTTTATTTTGCATGTGCTTACTCTGTGAGCTTTTCCGCAAGACCGCAAAGTGATATTCTGTAGGAAGAGGCATAGAACACAAGTAAAAACGTGTTTACACTTCAAGGGGTTTTGCTTTCGCGTGTGACCGGGTGTTGGCGATGTTGTCGACGCTGTTTCTCGTAGTATCCTTCTACAAGCAGGGAGGACGGAACATGATAAATGGAGTCGGCTGGAAGAGAGATCTTCTCTCTCCGCCCTGGGTTGTCCGAGATCGCTAAAGCGGTAGCAGTCTCCGATAGAAGGGATGCGGATTATAATCCCCGACGCCGTCGCTTTTTCGGAATACGTTGCAAAAGGGAAACAATGTTCAAGACAGAGTAATTTAATTTTATCACAACTTCATTTAGTTTCTATTAATACAAGATCAGTAATATTGCCTCGAAAGTTATATAAAAGCATTTATTTATTTTTTTATAATCTTTAAAATTGTGTATTTTAACATCTGAATTTTTGGATTATTTTGGAATGTACTACAAACTTTTTGAGTTGCAACTATGGACTGCAATCCAGCAAAGTGGGAATTTTAAGCCTTGCGGTATCCAGCAACAGCTTGCGGAACTGCATGCGGATCCACAAGAATTAAATCGCATAAAATCGTTCAAATTTGCCGCCTTCAATTTCCGCCGATTATTGAACGTAACTGTTCATCATCAACACATCCATTTTAATCTTGGTTTGATTCAAATACACGGTTCATGTATTGATGAGCATTGCATTGGATTAATCAAAGAACACTTGACGAGTTTTAATCTTGACTTTGAAACCGAATTATCGGCATGACAACTAACGGTGCTAGTGTCATGATAAAAGTTGACAAACTTGTATCTTGCTATTATCATCTATGTTTCGCATACAGTATACAGATAGCTGTGGTCGATAATTTATACAAAACTAGTGATGCTACAAAGCACATACTTTCTCGCATTGTTCCTTAATATTACGCAATATTACACTACTATATCAACCAGCAAATTTTTTTCCGCTCCGAGACGCGATCCGCAATCCTCAGATTTTACTTGCCAGTATCCAAGCCACTACGCCACATACGCGCACATCGACCGACCTTGGGCAAAGGCATGAACGCGTACATGTCAGATTGTCCATGTCGAACTAGTGATGCTACAGAATGGTATAGACTTTCCTGTATTAGTTTTTTATTACCTTTGGTCTCGGCTAGATATTCGGACTTGACACATACTCTCCCCAGCCACCATCTATCGCCGCCCAACATTTTTTGACATTTTTTGACATAATTTTTCGGTGTCGTAATAGTAGAACGGAAATATTATTTTTAGAATATTACAAAATTGTGAAACCTTCTCCTAAAGGGCAATTTCATTGAAAAATGTGGAGCCGTTTTCAAGAAAATCGAGTTGAACGCTACTGTAAATGCAAAAATGGAAGCTATTTTCACGGGAATCTTTTGTGATTTTGAAAAACTGCATTATAAGTCATTTGAAGATCTTTAAGTCACACATACAATAGTGTTTACCAAGAGATCAAAATGTTGCATAATAACCGTGTGAGATCTTTCAAAAAATTATATTTGTGTATTTAAAAAAACAAGAAAAAATATACATAAATTGAACTTTATGCCATATTAAAGAGTGCAATTAGCACTATCCGTTCGAAAAGTGTAAAGAAACTAGTAGTGCTACAGAATGGCACATACTTTCCCGTATTAGTTATCTATTTTCTTGGGTGTGCGCTAGCTATTCGGAATTGTCACATACTCTTGCCAGCTGCCATCTATCATCGCACAAACTACATTTTTTTACATTTTCTAATTTTTTCGGTTTCCCAATGGTAGAACGGAAATATTCATTTTAGAATATTAATTAAAGAACACAAAAGCCTAGTCCTAAATGGCAATTTTTCTCTTAAAAATTTTGTGCTATTTTAAAGAAAATGGCGTTTTAGCGCTAGTAAGAATGTGAAATTTGAAGCTCTCTTTCTCACAGAAAATTTTTGATTTTTCAAAATACTTCATTTGAAGTCATTTGAAGCACATACACTCACAAATATTGTGACGATACCAAATACAACATAAGTGGATAAGGCTCTGTACGTTCGCTTTTCTACGCAATAGGTCTGACTTGAGTGCCGCGTCCACCGCCTCCCCTAGGCAACGCGAGGGGCTGATTCGTTAGGCGCATGTGCGGCCTGCCTCCGCGACAAAAAATCGGCACCAGCCCGGGGCAGAACTAGCATTGTCGTTCCACAGACAGGCACCATCCACCGAGAGCGCAGTTCTATTTGGCCCAGCGACCCACCAGGCAAGTGTTTATTACATTGCAAGAGTGAGAGCGCTCAGTGGAAATTTCCGCTGCATAAGGGCGTAAGACGTACGAGTCGATTGGCGCTTCAGAAAAATGAGACGCAATATCTTCTAACCAATGGCACTCCGTTTTTCAAAACATTTTGTAGAATGTTTCCGAACTTTTCCGAAATGAGAGGAGAGAGAGAAGGGGGCTTGCTGGCTTTTGCGCGCCGAGATGGAATTCGGGTGAGAACCTTCGAGGAGGTCGGTTGAGTCTTGGAGGAGAGCCTCTGAGAGGGACCCGAAGGCGAGATCGCGTTTTTTTTTGTTTTCTGATGTGGAGGAGAGTGGCTCTCACTGGAAGATTCGGGGAGAATCCCGCGAAATAACTAGTACTGAGTACCGTTGGTTGGTGGGCGAGTGCCCACACGTACGTACAATTCGGCTGAGCAGTTAATTCAGCAACGCGATCGTCCATGTCAATTATACGAGTGGCCTGTGATCAATCGTTCCGGTCGCGTCCCGATAAGCTCGGGGTATTCGCCCGACCCGTTTCATCGTCTCGACGCCGATCTGTCGCTTCCACCTACGCGCCGAGGGCAGCGCCTTTCCGCCCGAACGAGAAGTTCCCCGTCTGCAATATGTGAAAAGAATTCGGGACAGCCCCCCCCCAGCGGTCGACGCCCAGTCACAGTGAATCAGCGCCACGGCCAAGCTTCGGGCCCATTGTCATTCACGCCCATCAGGTGCCTACTCTGTCAGTGACTTTTACTTTTCATTGTACATTTTTTTGCTAGGAATGAATGCCCGCGCATGGTGAACTTTCTTAAGTAATTTCGCTTCCATTTAAACCTGTATTAGAGTAACCAATTATTAGTTTTGAGATAACGTGTAACAATGTGTATTTTTTTGTAGTGTGTCAGAAAATAATGACGCAAAAGTGTGCGGGATCGATCGCTGAGCGTCATGTAAAAGTACCTCCAAAATTTGAGGAATCTGTTTTGAAAACTCGAAGGTTTAACTTGAACAAAATCGCCGGGGAATATGCAATTTTGTTTAGGCGCTAGCAGTATTCACAGACAGGGACAGACGGACTGACGGAACGGACGGGGACACATTTGGAAAAAATCGAACCGCAAAATTTATGCGCTATTGTGTTTCCGCATACAATGGACGGAACACAGACGGAACAGACCGACAGACGGAAGGACGGACGGACGGACGTTTTGCTTTCAATTGGGTGTTCGGTGCCAAGGAGCCACAAAGCACTGATTCTACAGCACGTGTTAGCGGATTTTTTTCTTAATATAGGTACTGGATTTATGCGTCTTTTGTGATCACAGCCACGGAATTAAATTTTTCTGCCGAAAATCCACCGTTTTTTTTCCCGAGCATTGCATAAATTTCCCTATATTACGTATATTACGCGGTATATACGTACGTATACGGGAAAGTAAAAAGACAGTTTACAGACAAAATACATTTAACAAACAGCCGTACATAATGTCATTTTATTGCACTTTTTATACATTAGCAAACATACTAGTCATTAGAGAAGGGGAACATAGGACTGTATACCGTTGAAATGCCAACTGATGGACTGATAATTGGTAAATGCGTCGTTAGTTCTGATGCAGTAATTGAAGCCTATTCGGTTATGGCTTTTCGGTTCTCAGATGCCAATTCCTCGGTGCGATCATATCTCGTTAGTCTCGGCGCCCAATTAATTGGTCATTATGGACCTGCGTCTTGGCAGACATGCTCAGAAATTGATCAACGGACAAGGCAAATGCAATACAGTAGAAATGAAGGACGTGTTAGTTAAGGTAGACAATTTATTTACTCTGTTGCTACTTACTGATCTTCTCATAGCCAATATTTTTTGTTTATTGACTCATTTTGTTCATAACAATTACCACATACTGAGGACAACACAAGTGGTATTCTCATTGATAAACTATCAATTTTGATTCCAAATATTTCGACTACTTTAAAAAATGTATGGAGAGAGGTTGGAACTAAAATTGTCCGCTCTGAAAAACTTTTCTGGATCTGCTCATGTCTGCTAGTCTCCTCTGTGTCGGCTGTTAACATCTTTCCCTTACCTCTTCTCTCTTCACAAGGGGAGCTATACTAAAATTGTAGGATCGTCATTGGTGCACAGAAGAGGTGGTAGGTTGCGTGCCGGGGATTTTACAGAAGCGCATCGAAAGTGTTATTGATTGATAAGTGATCCTGGGCGCGTCAACAGCTAAGGTATTAGTCCCGTAAGTCTAGTGCATATGTTTTTTCTCGGAAGGTGGCAGTGGTCTTCCTCTACTCGATGGTGAAATTCGGTGCTGATCTACTGTCGGCTAATAGGGTTTCCCTCAACTGGATACCTCTCACCAGTCGGGCACTGTCCCAGGTTGGAACACACTCTGAGCTCTCGACCGGTCTCCTGCCATGTTAGTTTAATGTATGTAAGTGTAAGTGTACGTAAGGGGTGAGGATAGGTCAAAGAAGAAGGAAAGATCGCGTGCAGTCCGTGGCCCGTTTGTTAGGGTACTACTCCGGCATTCGACTGGTGATAATCGGAGAAATCACGGAAAACTACCGATCAGTGCAGCTGGTCGCTAGAAGTCTTCTCCAGACAGTGATTGACTTCGACCTAGCTATATAGCTGGTGTCGAAAATCCTGCCACCATCGGGACTCGAACGTAGGACCTCCCGGTCAGAGACGCTGCAGTGAAGTCAGTTGATATCCTAAGCGATCCCTTCCGGTGGAAAGTCATATTGATACTTCTAAATTTACAACGTACAACTCGTGATGTACCGAGGGTATAATATTGACGATTTTGTGACGCTGTCTTGTAGAAATATCTGGTGTTGCAGTCTCAACAGACGTTTGACGTCGCGAAACAGCACGAGTTACGCCTGATAACTTCTTTGAATATTTTCTAGTGTTACTAATTACACACTAAATGCGTAATTGTTCAACAAGATTTCACATTATAAAGAAGGTTTTAAACATAACTAGTCATCGGACTCTCCCAGACCTTATTGTTTCATTACAAAATTATAGGCTTAATTATCGTCAATTTAGTTAATGTTAGTTAATACCTTGTTTTACGTGGCGGGACTCGCTCTTCCGCTCGACTATGCATGAATGAATGTAAATTTTATTGGCTTTAAAAACTTAGTTTACATTGCCATGTAATACATATAAAACATTTACATTACTATTATAATTAAATTTAGCGGATTATACTTAAAATAAAATTAACAACCCTTTGAAATGTACGTACATTATTTTTATCCTTAAAGACAATACAGGTACAATGGAATGATGACCAAAGACAACTATTTTATTAATTTTACCTAACAAAAACTTCTTTCAGAATCATGCAATTTGCTAGTTCCAAAATAGTGTTTGGTTGTATCTGACCTTCACCACAAACATAGTTTTTTATCATTTATAACACTTTTCCTTGATAAACTACAATATAGTGATGTATGATTACTTCTAATTCTGTTGATGCGTTACAATGGCCTTCCTAGGTAATGTAAAATTTAAAAAATAAGGTTTACTGCAAAAATTGTCAAAATAATTTTGAAATAAAAAAACTCTTATTTTTCCCTCTTCAACACATAATTCTTTAGTTATCTCCGAATTTTAAGATTGAATTCCATGAAGAAATCCGAGAACGGAATAGGGTCATCGGAGAAACAAAATTTTTTCCCCAGTCAATTTCGCCTCTCTATCAGCCATTTCATTGCCCATAATCCCTTTTGAGCAGAAATCCATATCAATTGTATTTTAATTCTTTTATGATCAGCATACGCCAACTTGTGTCTAATTAAATCGATTATATAAGGAAAATCATCGCTGTAAACATTTTTCAGAGCAATAAGTGCACTCTCTGAATCTGTAAATACATCAAACTTTCCAGAACCACGGCTAATAATTTTTTCAGTCACCCTAAGTAAAGCTTTACATTCTGCAGTAAATATAGACGCAGAATCTAGTATTCGAAAGGAAAACTGAAAATCTTGTCTTCACTCCAAGCAGCAAAACCCCACCTGATTCTTACCATTTTCAGTAAACAATTTAGAACTATCTGTAAAAATGTATATTAGTTGATCAGTTTTGGGAACTTTTTTCTCAAATTCTTTTCCCGGCGATTTTGATTTAAGCATTTCTTTACCACTTACCAAATCTATATTCGGTCTAAAATAATTATTATGAAAATTATTTTTATATTTAATATGAATATCTGATTTCTCAACTGAACCTTGCAAAAAACCATACATGTTGATAACATTCCCTAATAATGATTGTTTCAAAATTATTTTCATATATAAAATTATCTGCAACTTGTACGATTAATTCTAAATTATTTAACAATTTGTATCAATTTGAGATAAACATTTCAATAAATATTTATAAGATAATTCTTCAATCTAATCGTTAAATACGTAATTTTAGTTTCTGCTACAATTACGTTGATTGGCGTGCTGGTTCTATAACCCACTGCCATTCTCAAGGCCTGATTTTGAATTTTTTTTGAAGCTCTAAGCCACGTGTACTTTCCTAACGACGGTGATATCAAGAACCACCATACACCATTTTTGACCGAATTAGTGATTTATAAATCAAAAGTAAACATCGAGGACTAGCACCCCACCATGTTCGCCCTCAAACAACTAATAATTTTCATTGCTGATCGATATTTATTATTAACTATGTCAATATGAGATTTCCAATTAAGGTCGTCGATCTAACAACATTCCCAGAAATCTTGCATTAGATGAAACTTTTACATGTATGATTATCAATTTTCAATGAAACATTAGAGTTTGTTCTCTTCGCGATTCTCATAATCCCACTAAAACTATTTTTTTCAGGGCCACCTGCCAAGTCCTAGTTGCTAAGAAAGAAGTAACTATCAATTACAGTTTCCAATGCTCTCACCTGATCAATAACACAATTGCTATTTTTAATATATAAACATACATCATCCGCAAACTGTAAAATTTTAACTGAGTCATCTACCACGTCCTCTAATTTTCTCGAATAAATGGAATACAAGAGAGGGCTCAACACACTTCCCTGTGATAGGCCATTCTGAACTTTTTTCTCTATGATAGTTGTGTTAATAAAAAGGAAACATTACGTTC
Source organism: Acheta domesticus (assembly GCA_031308135.1). Lineage (NCBI taxonomy): Eukaryota > Metazoa > Arthropoda > Insecta > Orthoptera > Gryllidae > Acheta > Acheta domesticus. The sequence goes on from JAHLJT010000173.1 coordinate 29,825, forward strand.
AAATATTAAATTTTTAACAAAACAAATGATTATTTTCGGTCTTTAAATCAATTAAATCATTAATCAAAATATTAGGAATGACGTTATCAAAGGCTTCTCGTATGTCCAAAAATAGAGCAGACACAGTCTCCTTTTTATAAAAACTTTGATGTACATCAGATGTTAGGATCCTCAAATTATCAATACTCGATTTTTTTTTCGAAATCCAAATGGGTATCAGCCAATAGTCTATTGATTTTCTAACCACGGATGAAGTCTTTCTTCATTATTTCCTCCAACATTTTTAATAGGCATGAAGCTAACGAAATGGGTCA
>JAHLJT010000174.1:0-25860 GCA_031308135.1 Acheta domesticus
TTCACTGGTCTCCCGACATGTAGTGTGTGATAGTGCATGTAACAACGTATAAGAGAGCTTATTGTTTAAAAGTGTAAGAGACAGGGATGAGGAAGGAAAGATCGCCCACGGTCCAGACTTTTGTTTTTTTAGCTTTATTCCTTTCCCAGGTGAGCCATTCCACGTCAAATCGCACAAAAAAGAACAAAATTGATCTTCAGATTTTTATTTATTTTCAAATTTTTCTATTGTTAAATGGATCAAATAATTGAACACGTGTATTGTTATTTTTCTAACTTTATTATTTTCGGAATATTGTATAATGAAATTTGCTAAAAATGACGCGCATCACTAACTTAAAATATCACATATTTGAATATACCAATTATAAAAATTCCGTTCAATTTCATTCGAAACTTAAAAACATGTTTAATTTTTAAAATTTTGCAAATATTTAACTTTTTGAATTTTCATTTTTTTCAAATCTGAAATTTTGAAAATTGAATATTTTTATAAATTCGATGAGCTAAAAATTTATAAAAAAATATTTATAAACGAACTAGAGTATTGATAATAAGTCCAGAAAAAATCAAAGTGGATCTCAGTAACTTTAAAAGATATTAATATTTTACGAACCAGTGTGCAATAGATTGCTGCAATAGACACTTTTTTGCGTTACTGGTCGTCGGTTTCTTTGGATGAAGCAGTAATTTAAGTACTTCTTGAGGTGATGAAACTTCATGATTGAATTTATAAATATAATATGTTATGTGTATTAATATATATGTAAATATTAATAAATTTATAAATAATTAAATGACGGATCCTTGACTCAGTTTTGACTGACATTTTGAAATTTTCTGGTCCCTCACAACTCACTTTAAATACAAGTATTTGCATACCATAGAAATCCTGAACTTCCGTCACAACGCACAGTTTTAATGCTTACCGAATTTACTTCAGTTCTGGACAAAATTCCATTTTCTTCAGCCAACGTTTTAGACACTTTTATCATGCGTTCCGTTGCTTCAAAAAGTCGTTTAATTTTATTGTATGTCCAAGTTTCCAAAAATTGTCAAAATTTAAATTTTCAACGTCATGTCATCTGTTGAGTGAAAGTATCGATAAGTTACTAAATAGTATCTTTGTCTGATTTTTCGATGGACGTCGAAGGATCTTCAATGTGAAAAAATGTATCTGTGTTGGCACTCTGTGCTTTCTTAAATTTCTCATGGGATGCCATTTTGTTCCAATTTTCTTTTCTTGGCGGGGATTTCTCCTATTCCAATTAAACTCATGTTTATCTTCTCTTTATTCATTTCGCTGACACTTGACGAACTATCTGAAGAGCTTAAATGTCACTTCCTTGATTTCCAGTTTTATTACTGGACGTTCCTCTACTTTCGTTAATGCCATGGGAGCCACTGATCTCGACGCTATCTTCATTAAGGAAAGGCCGTTTTGGAAGCCGATTCCCTTTCATCCGAAATGAATCACACAAGTTCGACAGTCTTATGAACTCCTGTAAATTCACCAGCAAATCGTGGTTTACGGGTCTGGAGATTTTCTTTTTTAAAATCGTGATTAGAAAGTTTAAATGCATTGAATTTTCTCAACATCTATCTCATACGCTGTTCGCCACTCATGTTGCACAATGTACTCACGATTCACAGAACAAATACTAGCACTCTTGTCTCCATAAGTACTGCGTATTGCGACTAATGTTGAGAAAATTTTTACATGTCCCTTGACAAGTGGTCGATTGTATTTCACGAGCAAGGTCAGGATGGCACCCCGTCCCCTAGGACGCAAAGGGACTCTGCAGTAAAATTCGAGGACATTTCTGACACGAGAAAAAGCATTCGTTTTGCTGTCACCTATTCCTTCTGGGGAAAGAGTAACATATTTACTAATGTTTCTTGAAACACAAATCAGGCAGAGGGCCATTATTCGGCATTAGTATCCAAGACTGATCGAACACAATTCGTTAGTGCAGGGGCAGGAACCCACGCGCCCGAATACCATACAATAGTTTTTTTATCTGTACGTGTTGAGAGCCCACTTTTTTCCTGTTATATTTTGTAGAAAATTGAACAAGAAATACGCCTATTTTTTCAAATTTCATCTGAAGAGTTCACAAAGAAATTTTCGTTTTTTAAAAAATATTTCAATTTTTAATGAATATTTATTTTTTTTGAGAAAGTAATTTACAGACGAATAAATACACATACCAAAAAAATTAGCGAAACAAACCGTAATTTTTATGTTAAGTACATTCAGAGCGTCAATTAATCATATTTTGCAAAGTACGCGTAAATTTCAAAATTTATATAGACAAAACTACACAAATAACAATTTTCAGATAAATAAAGAACACGTGCCGCTTTTTCTGATGTCCAGAATGAATGCCATATATTCGTGTCATTTATTTTTTTTAAATAGTCGTGTCAATTTGAGTGCGATTTGACGTGGAATGGCTCGTATTTCAATTCGTTTCGCTCTCACCCATAAGAACATAGATGACCCGCAAGTCACCCACGATGTCCCATAAAATATGTATGACACAGTGTCATACATTCTGGGGGCAGAGTGAACATCTGAAATGCTAATAACTCTTGAAACCCTTATCAGGCAGACGGTCATTCTTTTTTTAGTTCTTCAGCACTTGCATCAAAGACTGGCCGAACACAATTCGTTAGTGCATGGGTAGGCAGAGCGTTTTTTTTAATAATGATTTATTTATTGTTGGATAGTACACAGTTCAGTAATAAATTACTCCATCATGTGTTGTGATGGCTTACATTATAACTTAAAGTAAACTTTACATAATAACTACACTATTCTTGGTGTAGGAAACTACAAGAGCCCCTACTTAGAACAGTTTAGGGAGAAAATTTGCAAGAAGGCTTCGAAAGGAAATCTGTTTTTAATTCTGGTTGGGAGATCATTTAATGAGGCCAGGTTGTAGTGGACTGCTTGGTTTATTGTATTCAGATTGGAATAAAATTGTTGGAAAGGTGGGCGATATGTTTGATGATCGGTGATATATTTAGTTCTTTATGAAGTTGGGCGTTTAAAATGAACAATGGGGCTTGTGTTGCCAATCTGAGAAATCTATTTTGTACAACTTGAAGTTTATTGATATTGGAGATAGATGCGTGTGTCCAGATGGGGCATGCGTACAGCATTAAGGGTCCTGACTATTGCTTTATAAAGTGTAATGGCATTTGTTAAGGATAAACAGCTTTTGAAGTTGATAAGGGGTTTTAGTTGAGCTATTTTTTATTTAGCTAGTTGTTGTTTCAGTGTTATGTGTGTTTTCCAGTTGAGTCTTGTGTCGAAGTTCAGCCCGAGATATTGTACTGTTTGGTTTGTGATGTCCATGGAATTGTGTGTTTATTTATATGTAATGGAGGTGGGTCGGCAAATGGTCTGAGAGAAAATATTTTAGCGGTTGATTTACTTGGGTTAAGTTTGATTTTCCACAATGTTGACCAATTGTCTATTTTGTTTAGGTGATGTTGTATTCTATCGGTAATGATTTTGAGTGAATGGCTGGACTTGTAGATGGCGGTATCGTCGGCGAATTGTGCTAATTGGGTGTGTATTGTAGTGGGTATGTCTGCAGTGTATATGTTGAATAGAGTGGGTGAGAGTGGTGATCCTTGGGGAAGACCTGCTAGTATTTTGCGGGGATTGGAGATGTGATTTTCTACTGAAACTGTGAAAGATCTGTCGGTTAGAAAACATTTGATAACTTTAACTAAGTAGGTTGTTGTTCCCATAGTTCGGAGTTTGTATAAAAGTCCTTCGTGCCATACTCCGTCAAACGCCTGAGAAATGAGACTACTGTATGGTGTTTGTTTTGGATAGGCTGTGTGGATATATTCTGAGAGTCTGAGTAGTTGGTGTGCTGTTGATACGTGTTTTATGAAGCCAAACTGGTGCAATGGGATGATTTGTGTTTTCTGTAAGTAGCTATTTAATCTTTTTAGAATTAATTTTTCAAGAATTTTTGAAAGAGATGTTAGTAGGCTTATCGGCCTGTAGTTCTCTGCATTGCTATGATTTTTGTATGGTTTTGGAATAGGTATTATAACTGAGTTTTTCCATACTACAGGATAATATCCAGTTCTTATTATTGAGTTATATATGTTATTGATGTAAGCTATAGTTGGAAATGGGAGGTTTTTGAGAATCTTATTGGTGATTTTGTCGTGCCAGGGGCTTTTTTGTGGTAGTTTTTTAATTATGTTTTTCACTTCATTTGGGGATATGAATTTTATCTTATGTGGTACATCATAGTTTCGGGGCTGAAACTGTTTGTAATATCATAGCATGGTCGGGATGGGTTGGTGTGTTGTTGAGCGTAAAATGATGTTTCGAAATGATCGGCCAGGCTTCAGCTTTTTCAAATGGTGCGAATTTTTTTCCTGTTATCGTATTTAGAGGTGGGATACTATTTTTCTTTTTTAGAATATGTTTTTGTGAACTGCCAGAGTGAATTATTGGTTGTACTCAATGATTTTATAATTTTGTTGTAAGATGAGCAGTGAAAGTCGTTAATTGCTTTTTTTGTTATTGAATTAAGTAGGTTCAATTCTTTCTGTAGCTGTGGCTTTCTGGTTTTGGTCCATAATCTTCTGGTTCTGTTCCTAGTGTTGATTACTGTTAATATTTTTCCTGGCAGTATCTTATTAGTTGTTTTGTGGGTGATGAGGGGTCTATTGGATTGTAGTTGTTTAATGGCGTTGGTGATTATATCATGTAAGTATGATATTGCTCTTTCTATTTCAGTGGGGTGTTTAAATTTTTAAACTTGGTGGTTTTATTTGTTATTATTTTCCTGAATTCCTTCCAGTTTATGTTGTTGATGTTCATGAGTGGGTGGGTGGACGTGGGGCGGTGGAGGAGTGTGTGTTGAGATGATGTTGTAAATGATCAGAATCCAGTTCGAATAGAGGAGTTGAATAGAATGTATTTTGTGTATTACTGAGTGCAATGTCCAAGATGTCTGGAGGTTTGTTCGTGTCGTATGGATAATGTGTTGGTTCTGGCGGAATTAAAAGTCTTAAATTTAGAATCATTAATTAGTTTAGTAAGTGTCGACCGGCATTATTTGTAGTTTCTCCATCCCCAGTTAGAATTTTTTGCGTTTAGATCTCCAATGAGCAAGACGGGGGGAGTTCAGTGAAATAGTGATTCAATATTTGTATCTTGTATTTTATTTGTGGTGATTTGTATGCTGCAATCAGGGGTTAGAGTCTATTGTTTAAGGAAATTTAATTGCTGCTCTTTCTAATCCAGGTGTATTTGGGAGATTTACTTGTATATATGGAAACAGTTCTTTCTATAAGAATCATGAACTCCGCCTCCGTTGCTGTTTAGTCTGTCGGTTCTAAGTATATTGTAACCCGGCATGTTAAAACAATATTGCTTTTAAGATGGGATTCCGTTATGCAGGCTATTTTATTTGTTTTGCTTTCAGGAAATAATTAAGTTCGTGTTTTTTATTGGTTACGCCATTTGCATTCCAATTTAGTAGATTATATTACTAAGGTGCTGTAACTGCCATTATTAATATTATTAAAATACGCTGATAATGAAGTCGTAGGCTTCCGCGGCCGGAGTCATGTGAATGATCTTGGCTATCCGGTGACGCCGCGTCGAAGGGCTGTGTTGCCGACGTTTCGACCATCTTGTCGTGGTCTTCCTCAGGGCTGGAATGCGCCGGGATGGTCCAGCGCTCGGGTTTATATATAGGTGGGGGCCGAATACGATTGGCTGAAACCAAACCGGCCAATCGGGAGGCCGCCCTTCAACATCGGAGGGGGTCGGGTCAGGTGCGCGGCGCGTGATCGGACGGCACGGAACGGTCCGTCCGGTGGTAAGTGCGCGGCTCGGGGTCGGACGGCATGGGCCGGTCCGCGGTTGTCTGCAAGGTGCGGTCCGGGATCGGACGGCGTGGAGCGGTTGGTGTGTGTTGGTTTCCTATAAACCGCTACCTACATGCAGAATCGCACCACCACCCTGCAACAAAGAACGGAGTTCTGAAAACTCTCTGCCACCCGAGCAGCCCGTATCTGTGATGAGGCCAGCCTCCCTGCAGAACGGGAAGCCCTTAAGAAGACCTTCGCGGCAAATGGCTATAACGGGCCAACCATCCAGAGAGCCCTACGACTCACCCACCACCCGACTGGTCCAAGAGAAACCAGCAACACAGAAACGGAAGACAAGGCAACAGTGGCTCTGCCGTACATTCGAGGCATAACAGACAGGATTGGCAAACTTTTGAGACGGTTCAGGGTGAGAACTGTTTTCAAGACCCACCAAAAGCTCGGCCAATCTCTAGTGCGGGTGAAGGACCAGCTCCCGCCACTCCAAACAGCAGGAGTATACGCTGTGCCTTGCAGCTGTGGACGCGACTACATCGGCGAGACTGGTAGAACGGTGGAGGAAAGGCTGCGCGAACATATCCGGCACTTCAAACATAAGAATGTCGAACGCTCCGCTGTCGCCCAGCATGCTTGGGAACCGGACATGACTTATTGTTTGAAGACACCAGGGTGCTCGCCAGAGAAGATCGATGGTGGCCCAGACGCCTCAAAGAGCTATGGAGATCGCCAGACACCCCCGGAACATCAACGGCGACGCAGGATTGCGCCTCCACGATGCCTGGCGGCCTTTGCTACGGGCCACCGTTCGCTCTCCTGCCGGACCGGACCGCTCCACGCCGTCCGATCCCGGACCGCACCTTGCGGACCAACCGCGGACCGGCCCATGCCGTCCGACCCCGAGCCGCGCCTTACCACCGGACGGACCCTTCCGTGCCGTCCGATCACGCGCCGCGCCACCTGACCCGACCCCCTCCCGATGTTGAAGGGCGGCCTCCCGATTAACCGGTTGGTTTCAGCCATTCGTATTCGGCCCCCACCTATATATAACCCGAGCGCTGACCATCCCGGCGCATTCCAGCCCTGAGGAAGACCACGACAAGATGGTCGAAACGTCGGCAACACAGCCTTCGACGCGGCGTCACCCGGACAGCCAAGATCATCCACGCTGAGAATGAGTTCTGAATATTGCTAATGTTGATAATGTTGATTATATTGATAATGTAGGTTGCGATGGAATTGACTAGTGAATGCACGAACGAGTTATTATTTTGGTTCGGCAGAGCGTGCCCTCATACTTACAATTGATTTTCTTAGAACTGTATGTGTGGAATGCCCACTTTTTTTTCTTGTTGTACTTTATAGAAAATTGAACAAGGAACACGCCTATATTTTTTTCAAATTTTTATCTCATCGAGTTTATATAGAAATTTTACTTTTTTGAAAAAATACATTTTTTAAAATGAAAAACAAATTTGAAAAATGTATTTAAAGAGGAATAAAATACACATTTCAAAGTATTAAATGACACAAACCAGAAATTTTTATATTTGGTACATTCGGAGAGATAATTGATCTTATTTTGTGAAGTACCTGTAAATTCCAAAATTGAATATAGCCATAACTACACAAATAATCAATTTTCAGGCAAATAAAAAAATCCGTGTCTCTTTTTTTGATGTCCAGATTTAGAAAAAAAAATATCGTGCATTTTAAAAAATGTCGTGTCATCTCTGTGCGATTTGACGTGGAATGGCTCTGGTGTTCACCAAACAAATTACGAAAAACCAAGGATCTGAGCAGTCGGCCGCTAGAACACGTCTCCCGACAATGATTTACTTCGACCCACCTACCTGGATTTTGTCGAAGACCCTCTACAGAAACCTAGCACCTCCCGGTCAACGTTGGTGTCGGGGAACTATTCAAATGTGCCAACTAGAAATCGCGAAATATTTACAGAACACCACCGAAAGCTTTATAATCAACAGATCATTTATAGTACAAACAAGTGCTTCTATCTCAAACACGTCCATAATTGTTTCAGAAGTATTACTATAATCTGTAGTATCTTTCAATTTTTAAACATTTTTTGGTATGAAATTCTGAATGATGGTAACTTTAAGACACTATTATATACAGACACTGGGGCTCTTTTCACATCCCACAAGACATGAATGTAGCCAAAAATTGATAGAACATGTAAAATACGAGTAAAACTACATTACACATCTTTTATATATTTCTTTAAAGATACGTATTTTAATACATAAATTTGTATGTATAATAATATGAGTTATATAAAAAACGTCAGTCTTACTTACAGTAGCTCAGCCTGCAACGCCCTTTTCCGGTAAGAGGCACAAGCAACATTCGTCCAGACATCTCGTAATCCGATTCAAAATGAACTTGGTCAACCGACCCGGAGAAAAGAATTGACATATTTGTTTTATCGTCGAAATTAAACCTGAAAAAGTTTCTAGTTTTACATTGGTTTTATAAATCATGTCACTTTTTTGTCCGCGAATAGGTCACCTTGGAACAAGCATGCATACATCCTGCCCTCACCGGGGCTCAGTAACATTATCTCATATAAGAAAGACTTAGTCAAGAAGGTGGATAGACATATAAATTAAATACAAGAAATTATGTCGGATGCAGAATCCTTTTTAATACTTACTTTACATCGAAGAACGATGCATTAGTCAAACCTTTTACGACAATATTGTAAATTTTAAGCTCAAAGAGACAGGTCCTCCGCTTTGGCCAATTTCAATCGCTGTCACTTTTAAAGGGTCTATAGACGGAATACCCAATTCCTCAATTCCTGTTGGACATACGGAAAATTTTTCGGTTAAAAATGATGTGCAATTATTCACCCTAGAAACTAACGGTGAGAGAGAAGGAAGCGAGGAAACCACAAGGTGAAAAACATGCGATGGACTAACATTAGGCAGATTAGAGACAAGAAATTTTTTAACTCTATCTTGCACTATTATGAGCTTGATTTACGTTATTTTTCAAAATTCATATATATTCAGGATTTTTTCTCTAAGAAAATAATAAAGTGGTTGTATTATACAGCCTATCAGGCTCTGATTTATTTTCCTATTTGAAACATGATTTTATTGATTTCATTTTTTTGAGTGTCCCGGTTTTGATAATGTAAAGCAAATGAAATGTTAATTGTTATACTTAACTCTAAAATATGTAGCCAAATAAAGAGGTGAAAATGCCCCCAAAACCAAATCGATAATCGCAAAACTAATCTGAAATAAAATAAAAAATGACGTAGATTCCCAAAGATAGCAGCCTCTTAGAGCAATCTAGTACAGAGATACAATGAGAAACCGTGTTTATCACGATTTATTTTTTCTCAGATTCTATTGCATTTATCAAGCTGAAACAAATGAAGTATAACAACCAATAGTAAAATATTATGCTATGATGGCACTAACATTTTCGCACTGTTTTGTAATGAATAAAATTGTATTACAATGGTTTAAATTGGATCCTTAATTATTCGGCCATCTGACGAAACACACAGTTCATCAAAAGAAAATGTGAATGTTTTAAATGGCAATTTTGAAATATTTGCAATTCTTAAAAGTTCATAGACCGCAATAAAATCTGACGTATACCACATTTATGAGCTCATTTTTCTTTACTCAAAGAAAAAAATAATAAATAATAATAGTGATCTGGTAGTGGATCTCATTGGAGAATCAAACCCCAATCTTTATTTTCACAGGCCAGAGGTTTATCCGTAACACTAACCCGGCCCAGTGATACAAGTTCGACGGAAATTAATTTAGTGTCCAACCTAAAGAAATTCACATAAGTTAACTTAAAGTTATTTCAAAACTACTAATATTGTGAGAAATTGTACATAAAATACATTGAAGATTCATATTGAGATATATTTTCATCATCAAAGAAATCTCTTGCAAAATCTCTGTTTAAAATTGTAATCAGAATGTCACTCAAATGATACAAAAACTATTCATTTTTTGAAAAACTTTTATCAAGAGATTAGACATTTTTTCGAATATTACTCCAAAAACCCATGAATTCTGACTGTATAACGAATTCAAAAAAGTTATATGCTACAAAAAGAGTATGAAAATTTACTTTTTCAATATCAGGGATCCACAAAACTGGTTTCTTTGAAAATGATCACCTTTATCGTCAGTACAATACATTATGTACTATACTTTGAAGTAGTATTTGAGACTCACCATCTCGAAGTAGATGCAAGGACTTATCCACTTTTTCATCATTGCATCTCTTGGTATTCAAGTCTGCCTTTTTGCAGCGTGGAAACCTGCTGGCTGAAACAAACTTCATTAATATAAATGTTAACTATGTATATACATCCTGTTTCCAATATCTTTATTCAAAATAGAAAATCCATTTAACAATTGAAAAATCAAACTACAGTTGGGTAATACTGCATATTTTGCAATGCACCCTCTCGTCATGCAGTCTATCCCAGACCTGTAAAAAGAATTTACTTTAATTTGCATATTTATAGATTTAATAAGTTTATGCTAGTGACATAGTGATTTCTGACTACACCGCTTCTCAGTATTCAGCAACAATTGCGTCACATTTCTACGCAATATCCCAGGGTTTTCTTCAAAATACGTATTCTTTATAAATTACATCATCCCGATTTTGAAAACACAAACGGTTTTTCTCTATCATGTGCCATTTTTTTCACAATTACTTCTATTATGATCAATATATTAAACATATCTCATTTGTTTCTGAGTAGACACTTTATTTGCTCGTTGTGTGTTTTTTGAAATAATAAGCCTTCCAGAAAATTTAAAAAATAATCCTGACATTTTCTCACATTCGTGGGAGTTTTGCGGCCAGAAAAAAGAAGACGGAGAATCACAATCTTTGTTAAAAAAGTATACCATGTCTACTTAGGTGATCTAGAGAAACTAGTGGTGCTACAGAATGCAACAGACTTTCCCGTATTATTTTTCTATTTCCTTGAGTCTAGACTAGCTATTAGAAATTGCCACATACTCTTGACCGCTGCCATCTATCGCCGCCCAAATTAATTTTTTTGACATTTTCCTAACTTTTCGGTTTCCTTATGGTAAAACGGAAATATTAATTTTAGAATATTAAAGTCAAACCTCGTTCTAAATGACAATTTACTTTGGAAAATTTGGAGTTGTTTTTCAGAAAACGGCGTTTAAGCGCTACTAAAACTGCGAAATTTGAAGCTCTTTTTCACAGAAAAGTGTTCAGTTTTTGAAACACATCATTTGAAGTCATTTGAAGTATCTTAACCTACAAATACAATATTGTTTACAATTTGCTGTACGTGTGTTATGAGAAACCTTTCAGAAAAATTACATTTGTGAAATGTTTGAAAAAAAATCGCAAATTGAACTTTACGTCTTCTTTACCGAGAGAGGTCCCTTGTGATCCCACGTATCTTTGCTTAGCTGCAGTTGTCTAATTTTGAGAATCAGATGCTTTATATTTCACCTAGCTTTCACCACATTCTTTAGCTTTTGTCTGAAAGATATAAGCTTTTCGCGACAGCGCCACGGGTTCCTTCAAGAGCGATAACAGTCGAGCCCTCGTGCAAAATGGTCTGTCTGACCCTGCCCACTTCCGTCAGCAGGGCGAAGAGCTTGCAGCAGTGCTTCAGTCATGCCGGTACATTGATAGAATGTATCAGCGTGAAGTAACATTGTTTATTTACTTGACATTATGAATAATTTGAGGAAAACTACACTTTCTGTGCTAAATGCAGAAAACAAGTTTAAGATCATCACGATTTGTGTAAACAATGTAGTTCAGAGAGAACAGTAATACATTGTTGACATGCCATATGTTCCTTTCCAAATTTTAGATGTAATAATTAATTTATAAATATTTGTAGTAGTAATAAAAATATCTTAAATTTCGTATTTTTTCTAAGTTGTGTTTGACTTAGAACCATTTTCAATTAATTGTTTACTTATCTTTGTGTGAGACAATGTTACAAAACAAAACTTACTGAATTATCTGATACCTTTGTCGTTGAAATATTCAGGAAAATGTCAATGGAGTCACTACATCAAATTAAAGTTAACTTATAATTTTATCCTTTTAGTTTTTTCAATTCCTTATTTGCATGTTTGGTTATGACAGAGCATTGTGTTAATACTATCTTATAAATGCTTGATGATTATTATAACTAATTTCACACTTATTTTTTGATAAATATAATATTATAAAGAAATAACTTCAAAGGATCAGAGAGGACCCCGCGCCACTTCTAACGTAACTCCGGCAACCGCCATCTCTCCAGGGTTATAGAGTGCAACTTGCCCTATCCGTTCGAAAAGTTTGAAGAAAAAATTTGGAGCCATTTATGAGAAAATGGCGTTTGAGCGTTTCTGAAAATGCGGAATTTTTAGCTAGTTTTCACAGAAAATGGTTGAGTTTTCGAGAAACTTTATATGACATTATTTAAAGAACATGCACTCATAAATATAATAATGTAAATAATCGCTACTAATGTAAATATTAACGACGTGAGAGACAATGGTTAAAACAAAAATTACATGTTTGTATTGCAATTTTTGAAAAGATTTATACTCTATGTCATCTCATAGAGTATATCACTTTCTATCCTTAACAAAAGTTTAAAGAAAAAATTTGGAGGCTTTTTGAGAAATTTTTTTTTGTCATTTTTTAAAATTTCACACATTGCACGCAATATTGGGTGAAATATACTAAAATTTTCAAAATATTTTGCGGGAACTTAAAGAAAGAACTCACTATGAAGAACAAATTTTATTTGAAAAAAAATCTCTAATTTAACTTTGTAATTGTGGGAAGTGGCCGAAGAAAATTCAGACTTTTGGAATTTTCAAAAATTCAGAGTTAACTGTGAAAATCGGACCTATGCCACCTTTACTTTATCCTTGGAAGAAATTTAAAAGAAAAAATTTGGGGCCGTTTTTGAGAAAATCTTGAAAATGTCCGCGAGGCGAGGAATATTCATTTTGGAAGAAATTGTTCTTATGATTTAGGCGCTAGTAATGTTCACAGATACCAGACGGACAGACGAACAGACAGACATGCGGACATACGGACGGACGGACGGAAGGAAGGACAGACGGACGGAAGGACAGACGGACGGAAGGATGGACGGACGGAAGGATGGACGGACGGTAGGACGGACGGTAGGACGGACGGTAGGACGGACGGAAGGACGGACGGAAGGACGGACGGAAGGACGGACGGACAGACGGACGTTTTTGCTTTCAATTGGCTTTTTGGTATGAAGTACGCACAAATCACGGATTGTGGCTACACCACGTGTTAGGGGATCTTTGTCTCTTAATTTAACCACTGAAGTTATCCACTTTTGCGTTATTATGGCCCTGCAATGAATTCTTTCTGCCGAAAATTCGCCTTTTTATCGCGCAGCTTGACATAACTTTCAATATATCAAGAAGTTTAAGTAGTAACTTAAGTAAGTAATTTAAAAGACAGAAAATTCTTGAAATAACAATTTATGCAATAAAATACAAAGATAAACTATCATTTCAAGATTTTTATGTCTTTTAAATGATAGATCAACTTATTGATACATATTGAAAATAAAGATAGAAATTGAATTGAACCGTGGCTGCCGGTTCGCTCAGTGGGTAGTAGGGCGTGCCTAAAATAGTGATGGTGGAAGTCGGTGGCCGGTAAGAAATGAGAGACTTGTAATCATGTTAACAAACAAGTGGTATTTATTCAGCAAAAAAATAAAAAAATGTCATGATAGTACCACTCATGTCGGCAAGCATGCTCTTCTTTTCCCCAATTCCAAAATTACATGCACACAAAAAAATTGAAAGGTGAAATTATTACAATAAATTTAACAAACTTCCACGCTGATTCCTTCTTGATGGCCAAGCGCAGCCAGGAATCTTAGCTTCTCCGCCTGGTCAAAAGGCAATGGAAATTGTTCTCATCAACTGTTTATCACTTTTGACCACGGGCGCGCCTGAAGGGCGTAGTACCGCCTTAGCGGGGCGACTTACAAAACCAACCAGCGAGTTGAATGACCTGGGCCGCCAGCTGGCGGGGAGGACGTCGAGTTCGGCACGCACGCTGAGGGCGCCGCTCGGAGGGGTAGAGCGAGCTGGTCGAATCAGGTAGCGGGGCCGGGCTCTTGAGTGTTGACCCAATACACAGCGCCGTTCACTCGCTGCTACTAATCACCAGATAATGTCTGCCTGACACAATGATCTCATCACCTTCAGTTCACTGCTCTGCACTTTGGAGATCGCGGCAAGTTCGTAAGTGATCTGATTACTTCACTATAACACGCTCAAGCACGAGTACGCGTCAGTCACTTTCCCTGCGCGGTTTTGATTATAAATGAGGCGTCTCAAAATTAACGGTCTACGGCTATTTAGAGACCGCGCACATATTCTCCCCTGATGAATTTAAGCTTTCTCACAAGTTCAACACAGAGATAAAATTATCTCTCCGGCGCCGGACGCCGCAGTGATCACGACCGGCCTCTCTGACTGCCTCTTACGTTCTCTCACGATGCTGCGTCCGCGAAGTCCTTCGAGCCTCCCTTTCCCCACCAAATTCATCCAAAATGTTTTAGAACTTTCGAGAATTTTGCTTAAGTCCGGCGGCTATTGGCGAAAGGGTAGTGTGTTGCAAAATAATTTCGTCCAATCATCGGTTTTCGAGCCGAGAAACGAGAGAGAAACCTGCACTCGTTCCCTCTCACTTAAATTGTCTGTCAAACAGGGGTAGTAATTAATGGCCGGGGGAAGAAACTGAGAATCTCAAGGGAGGAGGAGGGCGATGGATGCCGCGGAAAAGTACCGGGGTGGGCCGGCCCGGGTGCACGTGCAGTTCCCTGGCGTCTTGGACACTTGTGCGTGACTAAATGGGGGGGGTCGGCGGGGGCTCGGACAGAATTCTGGCGCCGCCACCGATCTCTCTGTCGTGCTTCGTGGAGCAATTCTCGTGTTTGCAGCCGTAATTAATTCGGTGTCACTACAAGCTACGTAGTACTGCAATATTGCACTTTATGCGCTACTAACATCTAAGCTATTATTTAAAAACATTCAATTCAACCAAGAAGGAAACAACTCACTGTTTCAATCACAGAGTAGTCAGGACTATGTAAATTCTAAAACTGCACAAAAATAGAATAAAAATCTTTTGTGAACCTATTTTGGAAAAAGAAGCCTGATACCCTGGACAATATAGAAATGCATTCCATAGGTTCATGATTAGAGAAGAGTATTCTAAAACCTTGCAACAAATACTCTACTCACTACAAATGGAAACTCAATAGTTTTTTGCAAATATCAACATAAAGTAGATAATTATAACTCCTTTTCATACAGCTACATCAGGTCACAACAATCACACGTAATTCACAGATATTTGCAAGCGCAAACTGAATTCCATTATTGCAGACCCTGCATTGTCGATATTCTGAGAGCTGTTAGAGAGTATTTGCAAGAAGTGAATTTGAAAGACGTAACACGACAATTCTGGAGACAATTGTTCTGCGCATGCACCGGCATCCAAAGACGGGTTTTCAATTGACGCGTCCCGTCATTCTCCATGTTTTGTCGTCTACGACAAATATGTTCACATCTTACATTTATACGTAGTTTTCGCCGCCATCACTAAACACAAATTCGACACTAATACACAATAAGAAAGGAAATAATGAATATTACAAAATCCCTAGTACCAATATAATACGGCAGGAACTTCATGGTTAATTTTTACTCAAGTTAATTTACATACGTCAGGAATAAACTACCGTATTAGTTTAGAATTTGGAGATTATGTGTACATTGAGGCTACACTGATTGCCACGAAAACATAGTTGTTTATCTACAGGGCGATATAATTGCAATAATGTCCCATTACTAATGTAAACAATATAAATATGTAGTCAAATTGAGGTTTAGGAAGGTATACTTTTGACCAGGCCTGTCCAAAACCGTGCTCCGGTGCAATTTTACTCCGCCGGTGCTCCACGCAGCGTGCCGGTTCAAATTAGTCACCGGCGGAGGGGGGGGGGCATACCTTCAGTCCGTGCGATAAGAGAACGGACAACCAGCTGCTGGCTAGCTGCTACACTTTATCTCAATGGCGACAGCGAAGGGTGTAGACATTTTGTTTGATAGAGGTTCTACAGGAATTATATTCTGACCATCCATCTAAAAGACAGGAAGATTTCAAACGGCGAACTCATTGGAGTATTATGAATATTTTCCACAACATGAGTTCCCAAAACTCCGTATGAAAGCGGCCAAGGTAATTTCTATGTTTGGGTCCACGTATGTATATTGAAACCAATCAGCCAAAATATTGGCTAAATTGATTTTCAGCCATCTGTTTGTACGAGATTCCACCGCCTGCCCGGTCGCTCGCGCGCCGCCGGGCAGCCGACGAGTTTTCTTATCGGTTGCTCGGAGGGGTGGAGAAGGGATAACTATTATCTGGAGAGATGGCATGTGCGGAAGGGGGGTGAGAGGAGGGGAGTAGGAGACGCCAGGGGCAGAAAGTTCTGGGACCCGAAGGTGTGCGGTAGGGGAGAGAGAGAAGAGTGCGGGACGCCAGGGGCAGAAAGTGCTTGGACTCCGGGGTGTAAGGTTGTCGGCAGAGTCAGAGAGATGTGGCCGTGAGTCAAGTCAGCGAGAGGTGTACCATGCTAAGGCGGCTTTCGCCACCGCCTTGTTCTTGTTGCAAGCTTTGCTGTTTGGGGCGAGGCTATTTTTCCAACGGACTAAGGTCGGTATTTTGATCCTTGTATGTTCTACATCGGGCTTTTTCTACACGAACTGCCCGACCGCGTGAAACTGAGTTTGTCTCGCAAGAGTTGTGTATAATACGTAGTAAGACCAGTGGCGTCAAAGTGCTCCGCGTGTTCTACGGGGACATGAGGGAAATAATCTCGGAACTAAAGTGGCCGCGCATTCCATATTGTGATAAAATAATGAATGATTTATTTTTAATTTGCTAGCTCAGCTTTTTTGGTTCTTATGCTCTCTATACAGAGAAGCCTGGAAGTCTGAAATTATTTATATTCCGAAGGAATTACATATAACGTGGCACAACAATAATTTTGTTTATTAAAAATTGAATTTGGGATTAACAATATAAATTCTCTTGATTGATTGCATGCATCAGGTTCACGGTACCGAATTGTCTGGCGTTGTGAAACGATGGCCCCGCAGTTCGTAGCCCCTTGGCTTCCGCGCCGAAAATCGCGCCGGTCGTCGCTGAAGTCGTCTGCTTCTTTCTTGCTGATTCACTTCTATTGTTCCACAATCTATCCTCCCTATTCACGTCAATGTCCTACTAAAATAATTCAGATTACATTCGCGCCGCTACCACCACGATGCCAGTCAACCACCAACTCTCTAGTCCAGCGCCCCCTCCTGCCCGTCAACAACCTTCGTTACCTAGTAACCGCAACCGTCCAGATTAAAGCGCGGCGTTTGTTTTGTAATATTTTGTATATTACAATATTATAACTGAGAATTTCGAAGCAATTAGTTATAGAATGCAGACTGGTGTAAGGCACGTGTTCACGCAATTCACCGTCAGAGAAAATATTAGGGGCCATTAACGTTATTTCCAAGAAAATTCTTTTGAGTATTCTGTGCTATCAACAAACTATGTTTATTAACTGTAATAGAATACAAGATATTGTTCTTGTAATGTAATTTATTTAGTTTAAAGAAACTTCTTTTGAATATTCTGTGTTATCAAGAAAACATTATATGTGTTCATTTAATTGAATGGAGATCTTTTGGAGGGATTCTAGAAAATTTCGTGCACGAAATTATTTGCATATGTGTTTTGATGCAGTGTATAACGAGGTACAGTTAACTGCAATTTGCGTAAACGACATAGTCATGCGAGAAACATGTGCCCTTCACTCATCCCAACCGGGATTTAATTCGTTCCATTTGTTGAGCTTCAATTGGTTTTGTCACTGAAGATATTGCTGTGATTCTAAGTTGTGCAAATCTTAAAATCAATTCGTGATAACTTTGCAGTAGATTCTACCTTTTTGATAATTTTTTGAATTGTGTTAATTTTTTTGTTTGTGTATTTTTTGTGTATCAATCTTATTGTCATTCTTCAAGTTTTTTTCTGGTTTCGCTTCAACGCGTGTCCAATTACATGTTGTTCTGTGGTCACGACTTTGTGTTGTCTTTTTCATTTGAAATCTTCTGATGAGCCACGACCCACTAAAATCCCATGAAATCGGCAGCACGTTCGGTTACAATATGAAAGCTTCTTTTTATATGCAGTTAACTAAATCGAAGTTTCGACGATGTTTGAGCGACGAGAGACTTCGCAATTCCTTGCCTTTGATGGCGACAAGGAATTTTGTGACACACAGCGAACGAATTGTAAACAAAAAACAACAAATAAAATTGTTACAATGAAATATCTTTTATTTGTTTTAACTGGACCTACTTATCCAGGATATTCCGTTTTGCTTCTTAATTATGTTTCAAACTAGAAAATAGAAGAGAAAATTATTCGTTGGAATGAAATTAAATTAAAATCCCATTTGATTTTAGATAAATTGGCCGCGAATTAAAACGCGAAATTGTCGTATTTGATCTGTTCGAAACGAATTAGTATGACTGCCGCTGCGCGCGAAAAGTTTTACGGTGGGGCTGAGTAACTGGCAGCCAAGGACTCGCGTTGGGCGGTGGCGGAAACAACCGAACCGAAGCGCGCTTCGTCATCTGTCGAAGCGAACTTGGTGCTCCGGAGCATGAGCGGAGCAGAAATCTTGCATAGGCCTGCTTCAGGTCTACGAATATTTAGGAGATAAAGTATTATATATATTCGTATGATACAATCAGAATCCATGTATTACACACATTTCTGTCTGGTAATCTTCTTAAAAACATAAATGTCACAAGATTCACAGATGATCAGTAAAATCTTTCACGTTAGATTAGAGGTTTTTCAGTTCCAACTAGTTCCTAGTTTTACATATGTTTTTGATTGTACCACTTGCAGAAATTTATTTTTCTGAAGATAAGTTATTTCTGATTGACGACAATTGTTAACGCGCGCTCGCTCGCTCGATCTCTGGAAAGACGCAATGTACCCCTCTTATTAGAAGATAATATGAAAAAATAAGCCAGCATAGAATAAATTGTTCACCTTTTTACCTCATTCTCACATGAAAAGCAAACCCTTCCTTTAATCTGTATTCCACAAAATATCACTCGTGCATTTGGTGTGTTTCCCGCGGAAAAGCGGTTGTTCCTTGAAAACGTTTGGAGCGGCGGCAGTAGTGCCAACTTTAATAGCTTAACCTGTTCTCATGGATCGTTAGTGCGAGCTCATTGAAGCTCGTTCCCTGGGCGGAGCAAACTACATTGAATTGCCTGATTCACCGTTTGAATTTGGCGACAATGCTGTCATAGGTTAAAAACGAAGAACTAGTGTGCCTAAATAGTCTCTCTGCACCAGAGTGCTCGGCTACGGAAATCGGTATGCGCTGCCCCCTGGCGAAGGGAGATGAAACTAACTAAGGAGATCGAATGCAAGACGTCGAGAATACAAAACAAAGAAACTTTATATACCCGCTCTTTTCGCAGCCAGCACGCGGTTTTGGAGGGAAGTCCAACGCGGTACGTTTAAAATGGAAATTCTGAGCTAGTAATAAAGGCCAAAGATTGTTATTAAAAACCAATCTCCCGCCACGGCGCCAAATATGAATCATTTTTTATGCCAATGTGATAACAACAATGATTTCCCGTCTTGCAGAAACGTTCTATTAATTTTTTTTACTTTTCATTTCAAATATTTCAAAAACAAATAATTTCTAAAATATTAATGTGTAAATGTGTAACGAAAGGTCGAATGTAAGAAACGAAGAAAGAAATAATATACAAATTGCAAATTCTAATTTATGACGCATCCAGCTGTCCGAAGCACAGTAAATTTACAGCGGGCTATTATGTTTGTCACAAAATTATAGAAAAAATACTCGTATTTTGAAAAAAATAAGTATGACCTTATTTGAAGATGTAGTTTTGATGAGTACATTTAATTGAGAAAAAAAATTTATCTTTAAAATGGTAGTTGTAAGAAAACGACGAATGGAAGCGCAGTCAATTCCGAGCGGGTTATTATGTTCGTCAGGAAATTATAGAAAAACTACTCATATTTTCAGAAAATTCAATAAGACCTTACTTGAAGATCTGTTTTCATCAGCATATTTCATTAAGAAAAACAATTGTACCTTCACAATTATAGTTGTAGAAAGACGCCGAAATTGTGTTCATTTTTAAAAATTTTGCAAAATCAGGTATTTCAACGAACATGAAACCTGCACCATTCTCGTAAACTTCCTTTATGCTATCTCTGGTCCCAATTTAATCAAAAAACGTTTTGTGTTTTTTAAGAAAAATGGTTTAAAGAAATTAAAAAAATTGTCTAAAAAATTGTGTGACACAATTTTTTGAAAAAATACTTACGTTTTTGAAAAATTGAACATTACCTTATTTGAAGACCTATTTTTTATGAACACATTTCATTGAGAACAAAAATTGTATCTTCCTAATTGTAGTTGTTGGAAGATGCCGAAAAAATTTGAATTTTTTCAATTTTCGTTTTCAACCAACTTTAGACCTACGCCATTCTCTTAAAATAACCTTCAAATTATCCAACAACAAAATTTAGTCAAAATTGTTGGCGCCATTTTTTTTGAAAATTTTGAAAATGTGCCAGGGGCTTCATGTACCCTCAAGTACCCTCCACAATTAAAATATCTGTTTCAAGTTCAAGAGACCGCGAGGTCATTGAGATCGATCGGGGAGTAGCAATTTTGGGAAAAATCGGCTGAACAGTTAGGTCGCTAGCGTTGTTCAGACAGACGGAGAGACGGGCAGTCGGACAGACGTTTCGCTTTCAATGTTTTTTTTTCGGTATCAAGGACCCACAAAGTAGAGATTCTGGCTGCACCACGTGTTAGGAGATTTTTATTCTTTATTTATCAACTGCATTTATCCACTTTTTCGTTACCAGGGCCCTGTACTAAGAGTTTTTCTTCCGAAAATCCGCAATTTTTTCGCGCAGCATTATAAAACTTTCCCTATACGTATGTACGTATAGTATGCGGGAAAGTAAAAATAAGCAAGTAATCCAGAGCAATTGCTCACGAGTAAAAATTAGAACTACTTCTTCCCATGACCAATTGCTTAATTTATATTGATATTCCCAGATCGATTGCTGATGTCGTGGCCCCTTGAATTTGAAATTCATATCTTATTTTTAGGGGTTCTTAATATGAAGCCCCTGCGTCATTTTAAACATTTTCAAAAATGGCGCCGCAGATTTTTATTAAATTTTGTTGTTGGATAGCGTGAAGGTTATTTAAGAGAATGGCGCAGGTCTCATGTTGCTTGAAAACTCTGATTTTTCGAAAATTGAAAAAATTCAAAATTTTTTTGCATCTTCCTACAACTGCAATTTTGAAGATACAACTTTTTAGTGAGATATGTTTTTCAAAAACAGATCTTCAAATAAGATTATGTTGAATTTTAGGAAAATATGAGTATTTTTTAAAATAATTTGGCGCCAAAAATAGTCGACTTTTCCCAATTAACTGCGCTCTCTCAACGTAAAATTAATAGTGCTGCTAAGCAGTTGGATGCATCGTAAGTTAGAATTTGTATATTTCATACTTCTTTGTTCGTTTCTTATTCGAGCATTTGTTATAAGTTTTAAAATTAAACTTTTAGAAATTATTTAAAACCTATTATAAATTGCGCTTTTTAATTGGGTTAAATGTGAAAAAGAAGTAGATGATTTCGCTTTTATTATTAAGATCTAGGAATAAAAATTAATGCATATAAAACAGTAATTTTGATGTATATAAAAAAATTATTTTTATGTATTGTGTTTCTTCTATTTTCATTTTCTTGCCATCGGTATCAAGAAGGCAAATTGACAAAATGTGTATCTTATACGAATTAGTGCTCATTGTTGCTTGTAACTCGTAACGCCGCACGGATAACAGAAGGCCATTGTGCTTGCTGTCATTTCTTTCGTATTAATATAAACTAACTAGGAAAACCCGGCAGACATTCTGCCCTCCATCTCCCTCTTTCCCCTCCCAACACCGTTTCTCACTGTCTCTCCTTCCCTCACTCACTCACTCACTCACCCACCCACCCTATTCCTGTCTGTCTCTGTGTGTCTGTCTCTGCCACTCTGTCCCTGCCACTCTGTCCCTCTCATTCACATTTACTTGCATATTCTGCAAGTCTCTGAGCAGGTGAGATAATATCGGGAAGCGCCTTTCCGGCAAAAATGTAATAGATTGTTCAGGAAGAGTTCATTATGTAGATTACGGTGTGAGGAACGTTTCTTTGAGGCCCTTGGACTCAAAATTTTAGTTTTTAAGGCCCTATATCGCCTCGTTTAGGAGTTACTTAACGATTTAGATCCAAAATGCTGCCAAGTGTGTTGCAGGTTGCATTTAACGTGAATATGTAGCGCCATGTAGGAGTTGCAATGGAATTAACAACACGTAAACCTTCTTGGTGAAAAAACTTTCATGGAGATCGGTCCAACGGTGTTGTAGTTTTGCTCTTATACATACCAACATCCTGTTTTTTTATATATATATATATATATATATATATATATATATATATATATATATATATAATTTTATTTACTGCTAAAATACGCATCTGTCTGGTCGGTATTTGCGTACTTTTCGAGCAATTTTGCTTGCAAATACGGGCGAGAAAGTACGTGCTGTTTTATCAACACTAGTTTACATTAATAATATTGTTCGTGAAACTTGGAGCAATCAGTACTTCCTCTGAGTATTTACTCGTTACGTGGTCTGTTGCGATTGATCGATTTCGTGTGTTTTACTGTGGTGCAATTGACGGTCTTCGTGTTTTGAGGTCTAGTACTTCTTGAAGATGAGTAATTCTCATCTGTCCCTCATGCGATTGATGCATTAGTGATACCGGGCGCGTCAACTACTAAGGTTATTAGTCCCATAAGTGCAGTGCAGGTTTTCAGCCGAACGAGATCTAAACTCCCGACTGGTCTCCCGATAAGAATGATAGAGCTGTGCATGTAAGTGTAAATGTAAGTGAGGGTGACGACAGGACAAGGAAGAGGAAGGAAATACGGCACACGGTCCGTGACCCGTTCGTTAAGATACCGCTCCAGCATTTCTCCTGAAGTTGTTCGGAAAACTACCGACCCGAACAACCGGCAGCTAGAATTCTCTCCCAGACAGCGGCTGAAATTGACATATCTTCCAAGCTAGTTTCGAAAATCCTGCCATCATCCGGACTACCTAGGGTTACAAGCAACTTAAATTACTAGTATAAGATTTTTAAACTATTGATCAGTAGACTCAGGATTTTTAGGTAATTACATATTTTTTGTCTTTCTTCTTACTGTCTTCAAAATTGTAATGCTGGCGAATCATCACCCTCCTAACAGGATGTCTAATTTTTTGTAACATTTTTACATATTTAGTACTCTATAACATATTTTACGTATTTTGTTGCATTTCAAAAATAATTGTATTCTATAAATTTTTTAAACATATTTTTATAAAAAGGACAATTTTCAAAAAAATCAGTATTTTTTCCTACATTTTTGGTGAAATCTAGGTGTGAAAAGTATCACTGACACCGTGTTTTGTGACGTATAATCTTTCCGAGAAAAATTAGCGATCGCGGACGTGTAACATTTTGATGAGAATCTTGCATGCTGTAGTGATTGATTGCTGGTCGTAGGTATCGCTACTTTGTACAATGACTTATATTGTGTCAAGTCTAGCTGCTAAACTACGTTCCTGGATATCAATAAATCAGTGGCGTAGCCTGAGTTTTGGCTTAGGGTATGTAACTCGAGAAATGAGAAAATAATTTAAAACTCCTAAATATTCCTCATTCACCAATTCCATTTCTGTCACTTTGGTCAATTATAGCACACAAATAATTTGTATATTTAAAATAAAAACTGATCCAGTAAAAGTAATAATAGCTCACGTACTTCATGTAGTTTACTGATTGTAAGTTACAAAAAGTTGTGTGAAGTTCACGATCTAACAAAATATAAAATGTCTTCATACTTTAATAATAAGAGCATTATCAAACCCAATGATTTTCAAAATTGTCCTATTCATATCATTTTGAACCCATTAGAATTGGATAATTTATAAAATGGAAAGTAATGATCTGTAATAAAAATACAATAAAAAAGTGAAAATCAATTTACAAAAAACGTAATGAGAAACACTTGACAGTTGTCCTTTGCTGCTTACATCAAGGGTTTCATCCAGTATCGAGGAAACAAAAGAGGCTTTAGAAATTTTATTTTTAATTTAATGGTACATTACCATGCTCACACTTGAAATCGAATCAATCTAAATTTCTGACGAGATTGCACGAAATACTAGAATTTTCCATTTCATCCTTGTCAGTTTTATAATATTTCATTATTTTACTTATATATTCCATGAAATTTTCTCCATGATTCCATATTTTCATTATGGCTAGAAAATACAAGCCCTTGTCTTCCAAAAAAGCATACAACTCTAATGAAGTGTGACAGAATTCCCTATTTTACCTTATATCACTGTTGTATTGCGCAACGTAGCCTGTGTTGGCTATTTAAATAAAATTCTATCCTCTCATATTTTTTCAAATATTTTCAACTGTTTCTCACGTGCTATAATTTGTCTACGGCACAACAATACGATTCCACAATTACGTAAGCACTTCGGATCGCGTGGTGCTCGCCATTCCAGGGCACAGATGTGGATTGCACAATCACATATCCTTGTGCATTCAAGCAGCACAATCCCTAACATAAATTGGCTACAAATATATAGTTGCTAAATGCATTAAAATAAGATAATAAAACTTAAAACAACAATGTTTATTAATTAATCTCGTTCTCTTACAAACACCGAAGAGAACAATGAAGTTTCGTCAAACAACAGCTTTTTTGTAGGCACCCTCGATGTAATGTGATTCACAGCGCAGGCAAGACGGCATTTAAGACTGATTCGTTCATCCTTGTGAAGAATCGAATCCTCAACGGCGCACTGTTTGAAATATAATGAAATATTTTGTAGTAGAAAAAGAAAATAACAAATGGACAATTTACAAACATTTTAAAATAAAAATAGCTGATATTGTCAGGGTATGTAATACATCATCCACAAAACATTTTTATTAATTTTAAAATGTCTCTAGAATATTTTTATCAATGTAATATCGTATTATGTTTTTTTAATTAGAGTATTTTAATATTATAAATAATATCCAATATTGCATAATTATTATATATTCTTACTGTTTTTATTTTATATTTATGTACATATTTTGACGTTTAATACTACTTATTTTTCCAGCCTCTATTGATAAGAAATTATCTGTTGAAGTTTGTTTCGAAGCATGTTAATCGAAGATTGTATAAGTATGCATCCAACAGTAAAGATTTATCACGAAATGGTAGTGAAGTAGAAGTCATAGAGAAAGAACGTGAACCTCTCTGAATTGTCCTTCCCTTTGTACCTAGTATAAGAAATAAAATAAATGAAGGTTATAAAGAGAAGTTTAATATAATTATAGTAGATAAAACAGTGAACCATAAAAATTTAGTCATAAAGTTAAGAAACGAAATTAAGAGGGATGAACAGCAAAATGTTGTCTGCAAGATTCCATGCCTAACATGTAATAAAAGCTACATGAGACAAACATGTAGGAGGTTAAGCGAGCGATTGTAACAGTATCGGAATAACATAAAGAAAACTAGTCAGTTTCATAATTCAATATCTATACACAAAATCAATACAAAGCATGATTTCAACTTTGCTGAAACAGAAATTGTATGCAAAGGGCCTAATAAAAAGAAAAGTTTGAACCTAGAGATACTTCATATTAAAAATAATAGAACT
>JAHLJT010000175.1:0-23892 GCA_031308135.1 Acheta domesticus
TATGCCAGTTTTAACAAGAAATTAAACAATCATGTATAATTATATATAATATATATATATATATATATATATATAATATGTGACCGTACTTACCCTTGTTGGTTTCATGAGTACACATATCATAAATTTTTGTGATGTTTATTTTGGGCACAGGGGTTCTTTGAGGGGGGTACTTTAATCCTCATTATCTGAATTCAAAGAATCTACCGTCACAGAAACAGAATTTATTAAGAAGAAAAAACAACAAAACATCTTCACATTACTAACATCATTTACATCATTGACCTGGTCGCAAATTCTTACTGAATACAAACTAAATGGTTTATCCTATACGTCTCCGAATATTCCTATCATTACATTTATCATTTCCATTTATACAACCTCCATTTTCTCTGGAAACTGCATGCCATTCGTGAACCACTACAGACACCATTGCTCTCCTTACTACTCAGTGAGCACCCTGAACTGGCATTTTACTCGATTACCCCTCTATTTTGTTCATAATTATTGTTACTTATATGCCCTCCACAACCGTCGTCTTCTACGCGACGCGATGCCGCGTGCTCCGCTCGTGCCGGGAGGTGACCTTGGCGCCAACGATGTTCTGCCTGCCCACGTGTCGCCGGCGGCCCGTTTCCGTGCACCGGCGTCGCCTCAACCACAGTTTCCTTCTTCACACGATGAATTTACTGTCTCAGCTCACACGGTTCACCATGTAATCCCGCTCCGCACAGCTACACCGACTACCACTGAACAGCATCGCCCACGTGTCCGTGCGCTGTTCTTCTTCTCTCGTCAAATTTCGTGATTATTACTTCCAAATGAAGTTTACCACAATCCTTACTCGCAATTATCATTAAGTCCATCACAATTATCCTTCCTTCAACACCAGCCGTCCCGATTATTCTCGATTTATCTGTTCGTTACCACATCGCTCTCTTGTCACCATCACGCCTCTCGCCTCTCTCTTCGCTGCTCAAACTCCCGACTGCCCTTTCGCGCGGTCCGACCGACCAATTCACAACCTTCCGGGCGCTCGTTCACGGCTCGGCCCGATTCGTTCCGCAACGATTCATCAATCTTGCGCGCCACTTTTGAAACGTTGTGGAGCGCCTATTATTTACGTTTTGACCATACGGTCAATATATATATATATATATAAGTTTTTCAATTTATGCTATTTAAACAATCAGATAAATACATTGTCATTTATTTGAGGTTACTACTGGAAAATGTTTCTAATTAACATCGTTCTCGGATAAAAATTCAAATTAAAGTAAAATAGGAAATCCTTTGTGATGGTATCGAATAATAAAGAATCCACTGTAAATTACGCATAAAAAGTAATATCATAAAATGTATCTTTAAAAGATGAGCGTTTCTGAATTCTTGAAATAGTGATAAAACACATTTCGCAGTTATAATGTTTATCTAGCTGAGACTAAATTTTCTTTTGTCGTCTAGCTCTGTTACTTTAAAATATAAATGAAATGTTTACACAAAAAGTTAAATATTGTTGTAAATTATGTGATTTGTAAATGAATTGAAATTGCTTCATTTGTACAAGATCACAAGGAATTCATGTAGCATGTAGAGAAGTGACCCAAAATTGAAACATTGTGTTTACACAGTATGGTGTTAAAGCATTAAATTTTTCAAAAACCTTTTTCAAGTTATATTTAAACTCATTTATAAATCAGAACAAGCTAAGACACAACAAATGGTTTGTAGTTGAGCCTGTGACCTGTATAGAAATCTTTTCCTCGCGAGTATTCTTAGAGACAAGTGACAAGGAAAAACATTCTGTTTATAAGTAGTGACCAGTTCTAAGGATATTAAATTTCCCTACTTATATTCATCACTTCCTTTCTAAATGATTCTTCCTTATATGAATTTAACAGTTATTTCAAGTTTAAACCCGGATATTTCGAACACTTTATTAGAACAAGAAATGTTTTATTGCGGCAAAAATCAAAGAAACTTATTACAATTCTGTATTAAACGCTTACACATATCGTGGGATTACACATTGGGTGCAGGTTTGCGTTATTTTTAGTAAGTATGGCACCCCCTTGCGTCAACGGGTCTTCCGAATTAGTGATTTAAAGCAGTTGCTTGGGAACACGATTGAGAGCTACCCATCATCCGCTTGTGCATTGCAATTGCACTTCCAGTTCGGGTGCAGCAGGTCCTCAACATGTGGGTCTGGGACATGTACCAGAAGTGCATTGCACGCGAGGTGTCCTGAAATAGGTATTTGACCTACTAATTCTGGAAATACCAGTTTCATACCTCGAATCAACAATATTTTAGGGAAGGTTAACTTACTGTATATGTCAGGGTAAGATGTGATTAAAGGTTTTACTTGTCTAGAATATTTTTCACTGATGTTGGACATTTATTTAAGTGGGGTGAAAGAAGAAAAAAAGTTGTTTGGTATCGTAGCATTGCAGTAAATATTACGTCGTTCATTTTTTCAAAGGTCTTTATGTATATAATCAAATTGTAGACATGCAAATATGATATAAAAATGCTAATTTCATTAAATTGATTGTTAAAGCACTCCAAAAGTAATTCGAATAAGTTATGAATATTTTTTCTGCTTAAAATGTCTGTCATAATAAATGTACTGCAATTTTAAATTTCAGACTTCAAATGAAGGGATAGAAGTGAGATTGGACTTACTTTAACATGGGACATTTACAAATTAGTATTCTTTTAATTACATTTTTATACAGGTGTTGAGAGAAAAAACACTGAAAAAACATGAATAAGTAACTAAATTAGAAAATGAAAAATATAAAATCAGTATATTGTTTTGGATACGTTTCTAACGAAGAAAATTTTTTGTAATTGAACAATTAATAAATGACGTAATTGGTTCCTTTTATCATCATCCTACGAGTAAATAATATTTGTCGTAAAAATGTTTTTAACTACCTTTCTAAAGAAATTCATGTGACATCATTCGGGGATTGATAGCTTCATACTTTGCACAGATACAAGAAATATTTATAACATTTTGATCAGTTGGCGATGCTGTATTTGGAAATTTATGGATTCAGTAGTGAAAGTAAATATCTTTACACCAATATAATATGAATGAAGAGACGCACAAAGTCGTGTCATATGAGAGTTATACATACACTTATACGCGTATCTCGTCAATTTTCTGAACAGTACTTCGAACAGTTTTATGCTATTTTATTACAAAAGTACAATTATGTCAATAAAATGTAAGGCAATTTTCCAGATTGGATGTGTTGATGATTTATTAGTGATTCCGGCTGCATCATCTACTAAGGGCATTGTAGTCCCTTAAGTGTAATGCATGTTTCTTTCTTCAGGAAGGGGCAGTGGTGTTTCCTTCGCTAGTTGGTGAGATCTGACTCTGACCTACCGTCGGCTAATGAGGGTTTTCCCCAACCAGTCTCTTAGTTCTCGACCAGTTTACCAGCATAGGTAGAGTAGTATATTTAAGTGTAAATAAGGGGTGACGATAGAAGGAAAAGGAGGCAAAGATCGCGCGCGGTCCATGACCCGTTTCTTAAGGTACTGCTCTTGTATTCACCTAGTATTGGTCGGAGAAACCACGGAAAACTACCGATCTGAGCAGCCGGCAACTAGAATTCTATACAGGAATGCAACTCACGAACGATATCCTTCAGACGGCGACAGAAGTCGAACCATCTATCTGGCTAGTATCGAAAATCGTCATCGTTGGGACTCGAACCCCAGGACCTCCCGGTCAGAGGCACTGCAGTCACATCAGATAGTGCCCTGAGCCACCTCTCCCGATCGGAATGTGTTCGCCTTACGCCGTTTACGACATGGTGCCGCGCTGGTGAGTCTCATTTTATTATATGGTGCTTCTCACGTGGGCGGCGTCGGCCGCCGACGTCAGCACGACATCATTCAAGAAACATACGCAGTGTCATCCATGGCTTTCTGACACTATTGCTTATCATGAAGCTCTTCATTTAGACGACGGACGCAATTTTGTATAATTTTCAATATTACGGAAAGGGTCTACAGATCCAGATCTCCGTCAGGCAAGCCCCCTCCAAGGTGAAGCTCCCTGAGTTGAAACTCACTGATCAGATGTTTGGAATTTATTAAATTCCAAACCTGTAGCTTGTTTTCACCATCAAAGTCTCAAACGTTGAAGAATTATCTGTCTCACATGTGACATCACAATAAGGAACATGTATCATTGTATAGGAACATGCTAATGATTGTCCAACTAAAAGTAAATGTAAATTATAATCCAGATTCCAATATAACTGATAATTCTGATATTTTTAGATAAATTTCATTCATGTTGTTTGAACGTTGTGTGAATTCTTATAGTTGATTGTTCTTTCTTTTTTTAATTGATTATATGTGTAGTTTAAAATTGTTTCACATAAAAGTGTTTTTTCTTGTGAGTTAATGTTTTTCATTTTCGCTTCCTTCTTTGCGTAAGTTCGTCGGCTTTAGTCAAGAAAATATCACTCGTGGGCTGCAGCAGTGGCACAACTCAAAAAATATAAATTCTGAGTTCATTGTAGATTCGTCTACCTTCCAGCAGCATTGATGCATGTCTTACAGCACAGTATTCCACAAACACATGGCTGAAGTATACATTGAAGAACGATACATTTCAATACAATGTGAAAACTTTCAAACTGTTTATCTCAATATCTAACTTTTTTTTAATTGTCACAATTGCAACTCACGAACGATATCTTTGCGTTTTTCCAACAAACTACATGCTTTCATAATTGTAGATATATTTCTTTTCTTCTGTTAAGTTTTCATAAATAATGAATCATAATGATCTTATGAAAATAATGAGTTTCATAAAATAGAGGGTACATTTGGAAACACATTTGTAGGAAATGCAGGTTACGCAGGATGAAAGTAATACCGAAAAAGGCAGTATAATATTTGTGATTCATAGCATTTCATCACTAGATGCCTTACCCCCTTCTCAAAAGGGGTTTAGTTGCTTAACCAAAACATTATATTTTATTTGCTTAGAACAGTGCTGTCAAGGTCGATGCCACGAGCGGGAGTCCGTAGCACGAGTGTCTCGACGAAATCGCCCGTCCACGCAGTTCATGACCCCGCCGCAAGAGACAACGCCATCCCTATGTAAAACGGCAGGTTACTACTACTCGTAATAGTTCCCTTTCCCGACACTAGTTGCGCAGAGAAGGTCGTGGCATACTACGATGCCAGGACGCGTGCCATAACCCACCAGTAGAAGACCTTGACACCGCTGGCTTAGCATATTCGAAAAGGATCCGGAAACATTGGCCAGTTTCACACGAGTAGACCGAGGCGCGTCGAAGGACGCCTCACTTGCCCAGAATAGACTAACGGGGACTCGCGGTTACACGAGTATTTTCATAATTGTAGAAAAATATTAAATGTTTTCTAATGCTAATGTAGAAGAAATAGAAACTTCGTGAAGCAATATACTGGAGATGTGATGATGTATCCTAGAGCTTTCTCTCTAACATGTAGCTGCCGGAAGATCAGAGGCTCTCCACAAGGACTAGAAATCTCTAAATCCGGCTTTCACGATCCACCAAACACCAGAACCTGTACTAAGATACCGCAATATCGTTAAGTAATTACAAAAAATGTTTCTGAAGTAATGTATGGTGTGCTTTACATTTTGTATCTCATTATGCTTAAACAGGTCTGCATTCACATTGGCGCAACCACGCTGTCCGTACCTTGATCATAGCTGCCAACGGCTCACTGCTCGCGGCATATCCCTTAGCACCGCTAACGTAGTGCTTCCAGTAAGGGAAAGGACCTCTTAAAGAGATCAACTTTCTGTAAGCTAGTGCTGTACATCATAAGCGTATTAAGCCTGGGCAGTATTTATAATTTTACCTGACCTCTTGTTTCTCTACGAACACCCCGGAAGCAGAAATCACGGTCGTGTTCTTAATCTGTGCGATCAAATGCCAAGTTACAGCAAGTACCAAGAAGAGATATAGTCTCCGGTTACATGAATATATAGTTTCCAATTTTCTATCATAAAATGGTGTGTTACGTTGGAATTTCTTAAAGTACTCTTTACTTTTTAAGGAACAATTTTGCATAAATACATCATTTTACGCCAAGCTAGAGTCTATAATTTGCGTATTTTTCACGCCTCACTTTAACAATTATATTTCTGCGGGTTTATGGGGATTTTGGAAATATTGTGAAGAATGTCAAGAATTTTCTACAAAAATTTATATGCTAAAAGAGAGACAAGAAAGTCAGTCATATTGAACTAATTCAAAAAACTTTGAAAATTAATTATTAAAGGTAACATGTTCTAAAGAATTGTAAAATGTACTGTTGTATAATTCTTAATTCTAAGATTGAATAACTCCCATAAGATTTTTTTCGTTAATCATAATTAATTATTTTTTCTCTGATTAGCGATATTTGCGTGGGTACTCATTAACTTTTAAGAAATAGTCTTAGAGATTATGGAACTCCGCCTCCGGTGGGCGCTGGGAAACGAGAACCTGCAGTAGCCGCAGTTTCCATTCTTAAGTCTGAAAAAAGGAGGAGAGTTTCAGGCCAGGTTAGCTCCCTTCCTGAGTAAAACAAACCTGCTCAGTGAACAACGCAAAGCCTCTGAACTTCACGACGACCTGGCAAAGAAAAAAGGAAACAACGAATAAAGAAACAAGGAATAATGAGAATAGGGACGCGGAATGTTAAATTCTGGAAAGATTATAAGCCAGGAAATAATGAAAGAGATTTCAGAGAATAAAATTGGATGCATGTAACATATCAGAAACAAACTAGTGGTGCTACAGAATAGCACAGACTTTCCCTTATTAGTTTTCAATTTCCTTGGATTTGGGCTAGCTATAGTATGAAATTGCCACATACCCGTGCCAGATGCCATCTATCGGCGCCCAAAGTACTTTTTTTTTTTTACTTTTTCTAAACTATTCGGTTTCGTAATGGTAGAACGGAAATATTAACTTTACAATATAAAGAACACAAAAACCTCGTCCTAAATGGCAATTTACTTTCAAAAATTTAGAGCCGTGTTTAAGAAAATGGTGTTTAAGTGCTTTTAAAAATGCGAAATTTGAAGCCCATTTTCACAGAAAATTTTTGAGTTTTCGAAACATTTCATTGAAGTCATTTAAAGCACTTTCATTTACAAATTCAATAATGTTTACAAATTGCTGGTAATGTGTATATTAACGGTGTGAGGTATCTTTAAAATATTACATATGTGTAATTTTGCAAAAGCAAAAACATACCCCAAAATAAACTTTACGTCATATTAAAGAGTGCAATTAACACTATCCGTTCGAAAAGTTTGAAGAAAAAATTTAGAGCCATTTCTGAGAAAATGGCGTTTGAGCGTTTCCGAAAATGGGAAATTTTTAGCTAATTTTCACAGAAAAACGGTTGAGGTTTTTGAGAAACTTTTATGACATTATTTTAAAGCACATGTACTCATAAATATAATGTGAACAAATCGCTGATAACGTAAATATTTACGACGTGAGAGACATGTCAAAATATTAATTTTTTTTAATTTTTGAAAAAAACAAAAGAATAGAGTAATATGACGTTCGTGTCGTCTCATAGAGTACATTAGTACTATCCCTGCCAAGGTTTAGGCGCTATTCAGAAACTGACAGGCGGACAGACGGACGGACGTTTTGAAAAGAAGCATTTTTTCGGTATCAGGTGCCCCCAAAACGTGTATTTCCGTTAAAATCTCGATATAGATTTTCCACAGCACTACATAACCTTCCCTATACTACGTATATTACTCCGTATATACGTACGTATACGGGAAAGTAAAAATAAAGGCACTGAACACACAATTACTACATCCTCATCTATAAGATTAAATAGCTACACTCCTGCACAAAAATGCCTACAATATATGGAAGAAATAGATTATATTAACGAATGGTTACTTAGAACAAAAATAGAAATAAATGAAATTTTGTTAGTGTGTGTGCTCCAGATATTGCCAAACACAGAGAAATGCCGAGAGACTTTTATGAAGATTTACGAAAATAGAGAAAATACCAGAAAATCAATATACTCATAGCAGGGGATCTAAACGCACGAGTGGGGAATAATCCACTGGAAGGAGTAAAACAACGATTCTGTGAGAATGTTAGTAGTGTTAATGGAGATCTCCGAATTGACTTCTTTGGTCAAAGTAACTTGCGGATCAATAATACATTCTTTGATTATGACTTCTAGTATAAGTATACATTTTTTGATTCTCAAGGGCAACAGGCAATCATCGATTATGTAATAGCTAATAGACATTTTATATCTGCGATGTGTGAACATGTCAGTCAGTAAAACATAGGCAATGATCATGCACTTCTTTTGAGTAAAAGTTGAATTTTACACCGACTAACAGGAAGAATTAGCACAAAACACACTGATAAATAATGTAGAATCACTAGAAAATAAAAGTTGTCTATAAAAGACTAGACGAGAAGATAATTGTAAATTCAATCGTAAGAGAAGAGAGCGTAGAAGTAGGGTGGATCAAATTAAGGGCAAATTTACTTCAAGCAGCGGAAAAGGCTATAGGAAAGGAAGATACAGGTGTGAATTAAAAGTAACCATAAGACACCTTGGTTTACTAATGAAGTTAAAGATGTTACTGAGGAAAAGAAAAAAAACATTTCTTTGTTACAAAACAACAAAAATTATCAGAAGACCATTAAACGGTATGTTGCTGCAAGGAACAAAGAAAATAAGAAACTAAGGAAACTGAAGGAGGCATACTGGGAAAAGTTCACAAAGGATATGGACAAAGACATGTTGGGGTGCCCAAAAGGAAGTATGGAGATGTTAAGGAACAGAAAAGCTGAAATAAACGAGGTAGAATATACGAGGTATAAATACGATTGAAATGTCCCCTTGGGGAAATTATTTCCAACACTTAGTACATCGAGATTCTACAGAACAAATCCATGAAAATCCAAATTTAAATGTGAATAACTACAGGGATGACGTAGTTGAAATTACAGAGAATGAAAGAAATACACCAATGAAAACCTTAAAGAATAGGAAAGCCCCGGGTCAAGATGAAATACGGAACGAGATGCTGAAGTATGGAGGCGAGAGATAAAAAAGTATAGCAGAAAGTATTATTTAATAAACATATAGAAGTCAGAATGTAATACGAGATTGGAAAATCTGGATTACGATTCCGAATCTAAAAATGGGAAGAGAAATGATCCTAACAGCTATAGAGGTATAATTATACTGAAAATGATATTAAAATTACTGACGAAAATAAAATTGGTAAACTTGCAGCCATTCTTCAAAATTAATGAGGAACAACAAGGATTTCGAACAAACAAATCAACATCGGACGCTATTATTTATAGTCCGACAAAAAGGCGAGAAAGCGATCGAATGAAACAAGCCTGACTTGTGTTTTGTAGATTTCAAGAAGGTTGAGTAAGGCTACGAGACTTGATCACAATTTTGACGGACAAACTGGTGCCTAAAAATTGATAGAAAACAATTAATGCTCTATACACAGACTTTAAAAACCTAAAGTAAAAGTAGGAGACCAAATTACAGATGGAATAGAATGTGCGGGTGGAATACGCTTCTTCAACTTGATAATGGATAAAATAGTTGACAGCTAAAAACAATGGAAGGCTACATGATGGGTAATGGGAGATAAAGTAGGACCAGATAAACATTGTCTGCTTCGCAGATGGGACAGTGCTTTTTGAGACTAAAAGGTTCAGATTAGTAGAAATTATGGAAAAAAATTATTAATACAATTGTAAATGTTATCTGATATAATCTTCAGTCACATCAACTTCCCTTATTCCAAAAAATTTCTGAAAAGTTTGTAGACAATATTGAAAAAAACACCATTTCATAATGCCACCTACTAACTACTACTTGATAAATTGTTTCGCCGAGCCCGGAAGCGACCGTTTTGTAACAGATCTGAAATCAACCCACTGCAAAATGTGTTTTCCACCATTAATCAAGAGTAGAAGCTTTAACGGGGCCATCCAGACCGAAGGCTGCCAGACTTCCGCCGGAGATGCCGCGGGCGCGCGGTTCAGCAGAAGTGCACACGACTCGTACGGCCATTCCAGGAAGAAATAGCCTCGCCGCCATCTCCAACCCGAGATTCGTCCGTTGCCAACCATTCCCGTCCCCAGCGCTGCAATTGACGCTATCATGTTGCCCCTGCATTGCCGCCGTCTTCGCTACCTATTTTTGTCACTGACGTTCATTACTAGTACCATGTCCGATGCCTGCATTACTGAGACAGAAATAACTGTGTACTACGTAGCTTATTAGTCGAGAATCCTATGACTTTTCTTCTTGAATTCGCAATGAACTGCATTCTCATTCCTATAGGGTGGATTTGTATAATAGTAATAGTAATAATAATAATAATAATAATAATACAATTCCAAAGTTTTGTCACACATCCCTATGTAGATAATACTCAAGATTTTCTGTAGCTTAATTTTACGTTCTGTGGAATAACAATTTTAATTTTAATTTACCCATTTTGGGGCTTGAATGCAGATATCTTTGTAAAG
The DNA here is from genome assembly GCA_031308135.1 of Acheta domesticus. Taxonomy (NCBI): domain Eukaryota; kingdom Metazoa; phylum Arthropoda; class Insecta; order Orthoptera; family Gryllidae; genus Acheta; species Acheta domesticus. Next base: position 10,581 of record JAHLJT010000175.1, read on the forward strand.
TTGATGTAAACATATCGATTTCTGCAGCCTGCAGCCTAATTTTACACATCCTGTGGAAAAATAATTTAATTTTTATTTACCCCTTTTGTTGCTGGAATGTAGATAATTTTTGTAAAGTTGATGTGAACGTATCGTATTAACGCCTTGTCACTGAACAAGATTCTTGGTTTTTAGCTATTTCTATTTGATCTGATAAGCGTTGCCACCTAATATTTTATCCATCATTTCCCCATTCGTGCATTTTGCCCTAAATATGGGAAAATTAATATATAAATGCTGTCTTTGTCACCCTCTCACCTGCAACATCGCCACCATTGCTCTTGCCAGCGTGATTCAGCTATCGACCCCGCCACCATCCCAACGTTTTCTGTGCCCTCACTGACTTCGTATCTCACCGTCATCACCACCGTCACCGGCTTCCCCGCCGTCATTAACACCGTAGTCGTTTCATGCAAGCCCTCATTCCTCGTAGTTCTCATTCCTCGCCCACTACCATCACCGCCACCGTCTTAAGAACACTACTTCTTCCGTCGTCACTATCAACACTGCCCTCTACAACTCCGCCGTCACAGCACCATTACCCCCCACCTTCACCGTCACCGCCCTCTCAACCGTCACTATTATCTTCACGGTAAGCGTCATCTTTCCTGCCGCCTTCACCGCAAACACCACAGCTACCAATACCGCCTCCGCCATCCACCATTCTCACTATCGCCATCATCGCCGCAAAACTCCACCGTCTCCTTCCCCGCCTCCGTCATCGCAACCCTATCACCGTCATCGAAAACTCCATCCCACCGTCTCCTTCTCCGCCATCGCAACCCTCACCTTCACCTCCACCGGCGCCAACTCATTTGTCACCATTATTTCAATATTATATCTGTGGCATGGTGCAAGAAGGGCCCAATGTCAGTTTTTATGAGATTCCGCGGTATGACCAATAAGTGTTGTAAGTCCCTTCATTCAGTGCACGAAAGACCAACGTCAAAAGTAAATCCTATCTCCTGATTTCAATTGATCTTTACCATTCGCCTTCGATTGTTTTGCCAGCAAAGTGGCTCAGGAATTTGCGCGCTGGCTTCCAGAGTTCTGTCCCCGTGCGCATCCTGAGGTTTTCGTGGTTGGGTCTTCTTGGTCATCCAGGCGAATGCTGGGATGGTTCTACTGAAAGGCCGCGAAACCAGCTCGCCAACCAAATTCGTTAACTACCTAAAGTGAGACATCGCGGTTTCTTGGTCGTGTGACCGACTAGAAACACCAAGATCTAAGGGCGCCGAGGCCAATTGCCCTTTTCGAAACATAAAAAGCTAAATAAGAGCTTCATACGAACTAAATACAGATACAAAACTGTTGTTTTATGTAAGAAAAGCACCAAATCTGTAAACCTCTGAATATTGACATTGGCCCTCTTTGCTCCAAGCCACCGATTTGCTACTGGACTGGCAGTGAACGACTCTTTTTGGAGTCGGATGATTGCGTCCGCCTCCGTGTTGTATTAATAGTTTCGCTCTAAGGCATATAATGTTATACATCAATGGTCCTCACAAAAATCTATAAACCTGGGTTTTCAATACATTGCTGTTGAGAAAAACAGGAATATTAAATGAAAAATAATATTAAGGATATAAAACAATTGCTGTTAAGGTCCTTTAAACGCTTTTATTTTCATTTAATGTGAAAGAGAACATTAGTCTCGGTTAGCGTCTGATATTCCTGGCGATGATAAAAGTACATTTAAAAATTCAGAAACAACGACGCAACGATTGCAACCACTACAACTATCACCGCCAGCACAACCACTCCCGGTCCCTCCCAGGGCCGGATCCAACCGATAATTTTGGGAGGGGCCATCACAGATTTTTGTTAAATAATAAACATATTTGTTATATTGTATATTATTTTTGTAGTATTATGATACTATACAATATTATTCTTTAAATTATTACATAATGTTAACATAAAATAAATATTTAAATTATTTTTGCCAAATGAAGGATGGTAACAAAAGAAAACTCTAGGCCTTTCGGAAGGGGGCATGGCCCTCAGTGCCCTCCCCCTTAGAACCGCAACTGGCTAGAAGGGACATTTAAAAATTATTCCTCAAAAAATCTGTAAACCTGTGTTTTCAATACATTGCTGTTGAGAAAAATTGGAATATTAAATGGAAAATGGATATAAAACAATTGATGTCCAGGTTCTGTAAACGCTTTTATTTTTATTTAATGTTAAAGACAACACTAGTCTCCGTTAGCGTCTGATATTCGTGGCGATGAAGTAGAAGTACATTTAAAAATTCAGAAGCAAAGACGCAACGATCGCAACCACTACCACCATCACCGCCACCACAACCACCCGCGCCCCCGCCGCGCGCCCGTCTTTGCATGAGGGTCACGTGCGGCGGCGGCGGCGGGGCGTTCGTCGGGCCGGCCCCGCGCGCGCCCGCGATGCGGAGGGCGATTGTAGCGGGATTACAGGTTTCGCCCCGTTGTCAGTTTAAATATCGCACTCCGGCGATATCGCCCGGTTGCCGCGCGGACGTGGTGCGCGGCCGATCCGTTTTGGAACTCGCGGCGGCCGCCTCAGAGCCCCGTCGCCTCCACCTGCAGCGCTGCCGTCTCCCGGTATGCGTTGACCTCTCGAGCAGCTGCTGACGAGGCGTGATTGTGGCCTTTGCTAGGGTTACCTGCGCATATACAGTTGGTAACAGTCTCGTTTGTATAGTCCATAATTTGCTCGAAAATCGTTAATATTATGTGGAAAATTAATACTAATGAAAAATATATTACAAATAATTGAATAATTTCAATTAAATAAAATTATACTTTGTGCACCTAGAAGAAGTGGCCTTCAATTTTGAATTTACTAGCACATTTAGTCGCTCGAGAACAAGCCGCTAGGAAGGTTTCCAAGCAACCAAATGTGCTGGAGAACTTCAAATTCGCGGCCGTTTCGTCTACGTGTACAAAGTTACATTTTATTTAACTGAATTATTCAATTATCTTGTAATATATTTTTCATTAGTATTAATTTTCCACATAATATTAACGATTTTCGAGAAATTATGGACTATAATACGAGACTGTTACCAACTGTATATAGAGATTATGCAGTAGAGTAGCGTGGGTGTCGGCCGTCCGGAGGAAACTTTTGCCGGCCCCTTATTCCATTTTAAAGACTAAAATATACAGTAATTCTAAAGAACTTCCCGCAAAAACAATCATCATTATTGTCAATTGAACAGGTTATAAATAAAAAAGTCATGTATATATGTTTTACAATATAATAATCACTATACATTCATTTAAAGAAGTCATGGAATAAATAATGAAATATACCGTTCTCATTTCAATCGGTCCGAATAGTAGATGCGACATACATGTGAAGTTATGTGGTTCAAATGTTTACAAGATATTATTATTAATTATTATTATTATTATTATTATTATTATTATTTATTATTATTATTATTATTTACTGTCCCCCTAAAAGTGTTGAACGGGCGGGCAGCCCCTGCCACCCCCACTACGCTAAGCCACTGTTATTATGGCAAGAGCCCTTCTGACAGCTACTATTGGTAGCATAACTGCAGGTTATGTGAATGTGCTGAACTACAGTTATTGCGTTTGTTTGCAGTTGGCTTGACTTTAAGTTGGCGTTCGTTTGCAGTTGAGTTAGTTTGTAAATGCTATTGACACAACTTACAATGCCATCGACCAACATGACTTTGTTACGATTTCTGACCTGGCAAAGGTCTCTTCCTAGGCTAATTTCTCTATACTTTCAGAATTCCGCTGCTAGCGTGAAATCTGAAATAATTTAGTTATGTACGCCCAAGTACGCCGCGTTGCCCCGGTATTTATTTATCGCAATCGTATATTAGATAGGAAAACGAATGAATAGTAGTTCCCCGCCCTGCTGTATCGTGCCTTGCTCCACTCTTACACACTCCAATTGTGTTTACGTAGATTATAATGTAACTTTCATTTGAGGTGAGTTATTTCATAAAATCTATCTACACGCTAAAATCGAATGTACCGACCCACTTGTGGGCCTTAATGATGGATTGTGTTTGAAATTCCACTAGTTTTGTATCTAATTACCGTCCATTTAAGACCATCCGTATTCTATCACATAAAGTCCAACGTTGGACATTAGGTGATAGAATATTCATTAACGGAATTATACTCATCTCTTTTGTGTTTTTGTACATTGATGACTTGTTTTCTCTTTTAAGTTACTACGCACCATAATATGTACAATTCTCAGTTATTAATTGGCTGCCACCCAGGACATCAAGCCATACAATAAATAACTTATTCCATGTTGTTGTTATTCATCATTGTTTTAAAACATCAATCAGAGATTCAATCATACATTTTTATAATAGTGATCTACGCAATTTCAAGTGATTAAGAAACAAAAGAAGATTAAATATTTTCTTTCCAGAATTGTTTTGTGTCCTCTCTTCTTTGCTGTTGATGTTACTCTAACAACTCTGCAATAATTATAACTAAATTTTAAAATTACTGCAAAATATATAAAAAACAATAATGGTAATACGTTTCCTGTACATTATAGCCTTTTTTAATAAATAAAAAAGAATCGAAACATTGGAATTAAACATACAAACAACTGACTGGTTATACAAACCCAAAAATTACATTGACATGAATTGTTAATTCTATCACTCTTTGTCACCGCCCCGCCGTCTGCTCACATACAACCTCCGTCACATTCTCGGTGAGCAAGTTCTGAAGCATGCATCTCCTTCATGGCCGTCGCCTCCGCCATCGTCAATCGCCATCGCCGCCGCCTGTTCCGCTCTCGTGACGCCCACGTCACCCGATCCATGGGCGCCCACGCGGATCCACTCGGACAAAGATTGATCCAAAGCGAGATGCGCCGCGTCGCATCCCACCGCTTGGACCGATTCGCTGAGCCTGCATCGCTGCGTGCGCCTCATAACCAGCCTAGAGTCCCTAGATACAGAGAGTAGCGAATTCCATTGTTCCGCCGATCTCGCCATTCAGCTGTCAGGAAAATTCGAACTGTGTAGTATTCTGTCTGTTGAGAACTACGAATCTACCCCAAACCAATATAATAATCTTAAACATCACTACAACGTCATGAATTGTTAAAATTTTTCTTCAGCCTCCTGATTGCTACCTGGTGGGGCTTTCGGGTGAGGGGATATTAAACGGCGGCGGTTGCGCTACTCTCTGTATCGAGGGACTATAAACCAGCCAGATGCTCCACGCCCTCTTTAGCTTCAATTCTACTAGTGGCGACCTTTAGCAACAAAACTTGCTCAGTTATTGAGCGTTTCATTAAAAATACTTTTACCCTATCTAAGACGCTACTGCTCAAATTGATTGATTCGTGTTCCGGCCGCGTCAACTGCGGTGTTCCACTGCTTATGAATCTCGTAAATTGAGTGTATGTTTCATCACGGAAGATGGCGGTATTCTTCTCCCCACTATATGGCGAGACTCCGGCGTCGAGCTACACGTTGGTTTGGCGAGTTTTCCACGTCCAGGTATCTCCCACTAAAAGGCCATCGGCCCGAGCCGGGACTAGCTCTAAGCTGCCGACAGGTCTCTCTACAGTGTGGGTATAGTGTAACGTAATGAAGTGTGTGTGGTGTGTGTGTGTGTGTGTGTGGTGTGCTGTGTGTGTGTGTGCGCGCGCGCGTGTAAGTAAAGGTGATAAGTTAAGGAAGAGGAAGGACAGATCGCGCGCGGTCCGTGGTCTCTTGTTAGGGTAATTCTCCGGCATTTGCCTAGGTGTTGACCAGAGAAACCATGGGAAAACTACCAATGAGGGTAAGCCAGCCGCTAGAATTCTCCTCCAGACAACAGTCGATTCGACTAAGCTATCTAGCGAATGTCTATCCATTCCACTGTCGGGACTCGATCTCTAGTACTTTCTGGTCACAGGCCTTGCTTTGTCATCTGTTGGTGTCCTGAGCCATCTCAGTCGGTGATTGCATTGACCACACATCCGGGTGCTCACAATAAAACAGAATTTTCGCACTACACAGATCACTTCTTTCGTTAAATTTGTCTGTGATAACATTCAATTATTACATTCTGCAATTAGTATCACAGTTATTGCCTATACAGTAATTTCATTTTCACACAAAGTATAATTATATTAGACTGATAACCATTACACAGTTCAATTGGTAACAGAGTTATTGCAAAATATTGCTCTTGTTCAACTATGGCAATGTTACATCAGTTTGAGTCGTGATAATGAAATACTCCCTGAGTAAACCATTCATTTTTTGCTGCCTCGACAGTATTAATAATCTTCTATTCATATTTAAGAATGTTCTTAATACACGAATTACAAATGCAATTATACATATTGGAAAAATAAGAAAACGATGTTTCAGTTATTGAATTCCACTACAGAGAATTCAGTGCAACGTTTCTTGCAAGAGGCACAATGAAGCGACAGTTGATGTGAACGACAGGACCATAGAGCTCAAGAGTGTTTTTGTCAATATTAGAAGTAAAATATTTACAGAGATCAAAAGTTAACGAATCTAATAACTTTGCGGCATTGTTGGTGCTATGGTTCTGTGGTCTTCCATACGTTCATTAGCAATACATCTTAACTTAGGTTTCGTACTGTTTCGACTTAGGCGTATAAAAATTTCTTCGATCTGCGAAAAATCTGATGTAGTAAGTTAGCCGGATGAAAGTAAATAATACAATACTGTATTAAATAAAATAATATAAATGGTTTTCATAGATTGCAATATCATAATTTAAAGAAAATAATGTCGAATTGTTGGAAACTGAAGAAGAAATATACCTATGTGAAAAATACATTTTGTTTTGGTTGTATTAGACTTGATCGAACTCACTCATGTTTTAAGTAATTTACAGTTTGCGATAAAAATGGTTACAACGGAATTTAATTTATGGGAATTAAATGTTGACTAGATAATGTGAACACGAAATGACAAACACAAAACAATTAATCTTACTTCATTTTTATAACATCCTTCGAGTATGAATGAAATATTTTTCATTATTCCGTAGTTATCCGTTCTGTAATATAGATTTCGTTTATACAGAAATGCTGGGTGCTTGATGATATAATGAACTACTTCTAATTTAATTTTTGCAGAAACTTTCAGACTTCTATGAATAAGGAATGATAATAGGACCAAGTATTCCATAAGCAAAAGAGGAAGTCCAATTACATATTCGTTGAAGCCCAAAAAGAAATACTATCAAACGTTACTTAAGAGTATCTTAAAATGAAGAACACGAGCAATTTAATGACCTGAAGACTAGCACAAAAAGGTAAAGAGCATTTTAATTGATGGTAAATTTTCATTAATATTCATCAGATATCAATTTATATCGCTTATTAGTAAAATTGATTCTGCTTGGAAATTGAGGACATGTGCATCTTCTTGCTCCTTGTGACTTCAACGATGAATTTCTTTAGCCCTGCGTTCAAGTCGACTGGTTTCGAATGTATCTATAATCTTCGGTTGGAGATGAAAATCTGCAGGCTGATTTGTGCAGAGAGAGGCGAAAATGACACGCTGACGAACGTGTGGGCTATCGATTTAAAAGAGTGCGTATGCAAGTGATAGGTTGATGTCAGCGATCAAGACTGCGTTCTCCTTCTTTGTTTTCAACTTGTCACCGTTTTCCAATGATATGTTACTGAAATAATTCATTCGAAAAGGAATTTTTCTATAAATTCATGAGAATTTTGAAAACATTTCTCAAAAAACGTTATCCAGTTCTAGGAAATATACAATCGTGCAATTTTTTACTCCCTATTATGCGAAGTGGAATAGAAATGTGACGCGAGGGTTCCGTGACTCCAACCCTTTCAGGTGAACTGCCCTGATAAAAATAAAAAAAAAATAATTGGTAAACATATAGGTTGAGTCATTTCAAAGGAAAAAGCACACTAACTTTCTTTAAATACTATTAGCAATAAATAACTCCTTTAGCGTTTTGCTCTCTAATCTCCGGCTCTATTTTTTTAAATCATTTATTTCCTGTTTAATTACAAATAATTGTTTCAGGAGCTTGAAGAAAAGAATTTATAAATAACGTTTTGTGCTTTAAAATTTGGTAATTGTACAAATTTGGTAAAAAGTTTTTACCAGTTTTGAAATGAGTATGGTAAATACGTCAATACATAAAAGTAAACTAATTGAAATAAGTAAGGGTTATAATTTAAGTTAGATAGGATAGTTAGAGGTTAAATTTAGAACCATTAAATTAAACTGAATAAAGATATGTACATTTAGGGAGGGCGAAAAATGTCTTTGGGAAAGTGTGAACGAATGCGAAGAGCAGAATAATTTGACCCAGTGTAAAGTGTTGAGATGCAGGAGAAAGGAATAATGTATTAAAGAAATTTTGAGTTTCTTTAATTATAAAGGTTTTAATGGAGTCAATTTGAAATTCTCTATGAATTTGTTTATTCGAAATGATATATTGATCTCTGTTTTGATCTAGAGAAAACACAGATTCCCTAGTGTTTTTATCTAAATGCATTTGTTTTGGAACAATAATACTCTTATTTGAATAGTAGGATTAATGATGTTTGTTTTGCTTAAATTGCAATTGTGGCCATGTGACCAATGATAGGAATTGAATTGGTTACTGGGTTTCATCTCTGGTAGTTCTGATACAGTGATTTTTCAGATAAAAACATAATGACTTTGTAAAGAAATGAGGAAGTGAATGGTAATAACTAAATAAGTGATATTTGCAGTTTAAATTGACTTTACTACATGAATCTGAATGGCAAATGAACATATAAATTACAAAAATAACACTTACTTTTCTTTGATGTACAACATGTTATGATACTTAAAATTAACATACAATCGTGATTCTTGATTTCAAGATGAGAAGTTTTCAGTTGTTCTTTCCGTTCTGCTTCGTTTTGAAGTTGATGCACACGCACAGTACTTAGTATGTGGTCACAACACAATTGGATATGATTGAACATTTACTGTAGTTGAAGTTTGACACGTTTGACTGACTATGACACGTTTTGTACAAAATACCGATGAGAACAATGGTTTACGTAAATTGTGAGCGCACGGGCTCGCTTGAAACATGTGGCCTCGGCGGTTGCCTGCCAAACACTGCCTGCGAACACAGTAACGGATTTTTACGCCACCCTCCTGCACGCTGTTGCCGGAGCGGTGTCGGCTCGGCGTGGCGTTGGTTCAGTGTTGCCGCTTTGAGTTTCTCAGCGCGATTTGTAACATGCTGCCCCCGTCAGTGCGTAGCGCTGAAAAAATCGATTATTGTTACGAATCGCGTGTTACAAATGGCTGTCTTGGGTTTCTTGTGGTAAAGGACAAATGTTGCTAATGCTGCGCTTGTAGATTCCTGATGTTGTAGTGACGTCGACTACTCTTACTTTTCCGTCTCTTCCTGGTACGTTTTGCTTATTCTTCCTAACTTCCATGTTGCTGGTGGTAAATTGTCTTCTTTAAGGAGTACTATTGTGTCTTCCGTGAGATGGGATGAGATGGAATGCCACTTATTCCTCCTTTGTAAGGTTAAGATGTAATCTTGGGACCACTGTTTCCAAAATATTTGTGTTAAGTTTTGTATTTTCTTCCATCTTGAAATGTGGTCTAATTTGATTTCTGAATCTTTTGATGATACAAGTAGAGATGGCCTTTTGATTTAATAGGATGGCTGGTGATAAATAATTGAAATCTTGATGATCCTCAGTTAGTTGGAACCAACGGTCGTGAATTTAGTATTGCTTCTATTCCACATGCTAATGAAGTTAGTTCCTCGTAATTAAGAATTCGATTACCCACGTAGGTATGAATATTCTTTTGAAACTTTTGACTGCTGCTTCCCATATTCCTCCAAAATGAGGACTGCGTGGGGGAATGAAGTTCCACGTGACCTTTAAATGCGCAGTAGCGTCTTGTATTTGATGTTGTATTATTTTGTTTTCCAGGAAGCACAGTAGCTCTTTTAATTGCTTTGACGCTCCCTTGAATGTCGTTGCATTGTCAGAATACATGTGAGACGGAATGCCTCGTCGATTTGTCATTCGAAAGAATGCAGCTAAGAATGCTTCTGAAGTTAGATCCGATACTACTTCTAGATGTACTCCCTTTGTTGCTAGACAAATGAAAACAGCAATGTAACTTTTGGTAAATTTTCTCGATCTGGGTGTTCCCAATCTAGTAGTAATTGGACCTGCGTAGTCTATTCCACAATGCGAGAAGGCTGGTGAAACAGTTACTCTTGGAGCTGGAAGCTGGCCCATTAATTGTTGTGGTTTCAGTTTAGATTGTTTGAAACATGGTATGCATGATCTGATGACACCTTTTGTAGTGCGTCTAAGAGATGGGATCCAAAATTTTTGACGAATCTGTGACATAATTGATTGCGTTCCTGCATGAAGTAGTTGTAGATGCACTTGTCGAATCAATAATTTTGATAGTCGGTGAGTTGATGGGAGAATGATTTGATGTTTGGTATTGAATGGAAGATAGGTGTTGTCTAGTCTTCCTCCTACTCTTAATAATCCATCAGTATGTAGTTCTGGAGCTAATGACCTGATTTTACTTTGATGATGGATGGGCTTGTTAGCCTTTAGTGCTGTCAATTCTTGTTTGTAAATTTGATTTTGAACTATCTTACAGATAATTTCTTCCGCTTCGTTGCAATTGTGCCGGCAATATGGGTGGATTGATGCGAGCCTTTGGGTACCTTAAGTTGTGAATGAAGCGTACACACAGTGCGATGCTTCTTAGAACCTTGTTGTAGCTTGAGCAATTTTCAATCAGTTGCAGTAATTGATTCGATGTTTCCCTGATTAAGAAGTCTGCTGCCCCCGAATCATGGGTGCAGACAGTAAGATTTGCTATTAGAAGCGTAGTGATGATCTTTGGGTGAGAATTCTGCAAAAGAAAGGACGGTCCTTGCCACCACAGTTGGTTGTCTCTTAGTTGAGATAGTTGAGTTCCTCGTGAAATGAGATCAGCTGGATTATGATTAGATGTGATGTGATGCCACTTACAATGATTGGTGAGTTCTTGAATTTCTGACGTTCTTATAGTCACAAACGGTATTCGTTTTTTATGAGGTGACTTTATCCATGCACAAACTGTAGTAGAGTCTGAATAAAGATGTATTCGATTGACGACTATTGGTAATCTTGGCACTACCTTTTTGACTAGTCGCGCTAATAGTAGTGCTGCGCACAATTCCAAATGTGATATTGCTCGTTCTCGTACTGGAGTGACTCTTGATTTGGCGACGAGCAGATTGCATTGTACCTTTCCCTTCTCAGTGGTTGTTCGTACGTACAAACAAGCTCCGTATGCTGATAAACTGGCGTCTGCAAATCCATGGATTTGAACTTCTGTTGTGTCTTGATCCTTTCGTACACTTCTTGGAGCTGTTAGTTGATTCATGTTTTGTAGATCATTGAATATATGTTTCCATTCGAGTGAGTAATTCTGGCGTTAATAAGTGCGTCCCATTCAATCTTCGTTTTCCATATTTTTTGCAATAACATTTTTGCTTGAATGATTACTGGTGCTGCAAGACCAATAGGATCATAACATTTTGCAATGCAGGAAAGTACCATTCGTTTTGTGAACTGGTGAGAATTTGAGATTTGTTGGTTGCTGCAACTAAATGCAATTTCGTCATCAGCGATGTTCCACGTTAATCCCAATGTACTTACACCTTCTGTGAGAATTGTTGACGTTTGAACTTCTTTACTTTCGTTTGGAATGATATCCATCAATTGTTGAGAATTTGATAGCCATTTGTGCAAATGAAAACCACCTTTGTCTAGAACTTTGGTTAATTCTTGATAATGTTCAATTGCTTCCTCAGGTGAGTTGGCTCCTGTGAGTATGTTATCTACGTAGAAACAGTTTTGGATTTTTTCATGAATGATTGGATTGTCAGCTGCTTCATCGTCGGCTAATTGATTTAATGTTTTAGTTGCTTGGTATGGTGCACATGCGGTACCATATGTCACCGTGGATAATTGAAATTCTTGAATTGCAGTTTGAGGATTCGGTCTCCAAAATATTCTCAGAAGATTTCTATCAGATGGATTCATTATTATTTGTCGATACATTTTGATGATGTCCGCGGAATATCCAACCGGCCACATTCGAAAGTTCAGCAGAATATTTAATAGGTCTGGTTGTACCACTGGTCCTACTGCCAAGATGTCATTGAGGCTAACCTTATTTGACGTTTTTGCGGAGGCATCGAAGACAGTTCTCAATTTTGTGCTGCTTGATTGTTCCTTTATGACTCCGTGATGAGGTAAGAAGAAATTCCGTTCATTTGTGTTGATTGGAGGAGCTGGCTGCATGTGTCCAAGCTCTTTATATTCATTCATGAAATCTTTGTACATTGTTGCGAATTGAGCATTGTGCTCAAATTTTCTCTCTAATGCTTCGTATCGTTGTAAAGCTTGTTTCCGCGAATCACCTAATTCTGGAGCTGTTGGCTTGATTGGAAGTGAAACGATGTATCTGCCCGTTTCATCTCTGCTTGTGGTAGCTTTGAAATGTTCTTCGCAGAAAATTTCTTCCGGAGAATGCATGGCTTCAGATGATAGTTCTTCCAATTCCCAGAACCGCGTTAATTCATCTTTTACTTGTTGTGAATCAATAAAGTTGGAAATTAATGGTTCCCTTTGTTGTTCTTCTGGTTGATAGCTTCCCATGAACGTCCAGCCGAATACTGTGTTGATTAATGATGGTAGCTTGGGATGCGTCCACTTGCCGGGAATGAAGACATGTGCCGTGATGTCTGCTCCTAACAACATATCTACATTGTTTGGTTTGTGAAACGTTGGATTTGCAATCAGTATGTTTTCGGGTATTATCCATCTTGAAATGTTGATGTTGGTTGAAGGTAGCTGTTTTGCGATCTTGTTGACTACAACATATGTATTTTCTGAGGACCATGATGAGAATTTTGATCGAATTTTTGCGTTAACTATGGATGATGCTTCAGTTTCATTGTCTGTAATCGTTTGGATAGTAAGCTTTGTTGGTTTTGTTGCTAGCTTGAGCTGGTTGGCTAATTGTTGCGTTATCAAATTACAATTGCTTCCGCTATCTAACAAAGCGCACACCTCGTGAGCCTCATTGTTTTGATCTAAAACAAGCAACCTAACAGTTGGCAATATTGTTGGTTTGATTGATGATCCTGCTTGACATGCCATGATTTGTTGTGGTTGCTGATGATTTTGACTAATTGTTCCTCCTAAAGACATTGAACCTTCTGAAGGAGAGACTTGTAATTTC
>JAHLJT010000175.1:24892-47343 GCA_031308135.1 Acheta domesticus
ATCTACTTCAGAAAGCATTCTTAGCTGCATTCTTTCGAATGACAAATCGACGAGGCATTCCGTCTCACATGTATTCTGACAATGCAAACAACATTCAAGGGAGCGTCAAAGCAATAAAGAGCTACTGTGCTTCCTGGCACACCCAAATAATTACAAACATCCAAATACAAGACGCTACTGCGCATTTTAAAAGGGCACGTGGAACTTCATTCCCCCACGCAGTCCTTCATTTTGGAGGAATATGGGAAGCAGCAGTCAAAAGTTTCAAAAGAATAGTTCATACCTACAGTGGGTAATCGAATTCTTAATTACGAGGAAACTAACTTCATTAGCATGTGGAAATAGAAGCAATACTAAATTCACGACCGTTGGTTCCATTAATGAGGATCAAAATTTTCCAGATTTCAATTATTTATCACCAGCCATCCTATTAAATCAAAAGGCCATCTCTCTACTTGTATCATCAAAAGATTCAGAAATCAAATTAGACACATTTCAAGATGGAAAGAAAATACAAAACTTAACACAAATATTTTGGAAACAGTGGTCCAAAGATTACATCTTAACCTTACAAAGAGAATAAGTGGCATTCATCTCATCCCAATCTCACGGAAGACACAATAGTACTCCTTAAGAAGACAATTACCACCAGCAACATGGAAGTTAGGAAGGAATAAGCCAAAACGTACCCAGGAAGAGACGGAAAAGTAAGAGTAGTCGACGTCACTACAACATCAGGAATTACAAGCGCAGCATTAGCAACATTTGTCCTTTAACAAAGAAAACCAAGACAGCCATTTGTAACACGCGATTCGTAACAATAATCGATTTTTCAGCGCTAGCACTGGACGGGGGCAGCATGTTACAAATCGCGCTGAGAAACTCAAAGCGGCAACACTGAACCAACGCCACGCCGAGCCGGACACCGCTCCGGCAACAGCGTGCAGGAGGGTGGCGTAAAAACCGTTACTGTGTCGCAGGCAGTGTTGGCAGGCAACCGCCGAGGGCACATGTTTCAAGCGAGCCCGTGCGCTCACATTTACGTAAACCATTGGTCTCATCGGATTTTGTACAAAACGTGTCATAGTCAGTCAAACGTGTCAAACTTCAACTACAGTAAATGTTCAATCATATCCAAATTGTGTTGTGACCACATACTAAGTACTACTGTGCGTGTGCATCAACTTCAAAACGAAGCAGAACGGAAAGAACAACTGAAAAACTTCTCATCTTGAAATCAAGAATCACGATGTATGTTAATTTTAAGTATCATAACATGTTGTACATCAAAGAAAAGTAAGTGTTATTTTGTAATTTATATGTTCTTTGCCATTCAGATTCATGTAGTAAAGTCAATTTAAACTGCAAATATCACTTATTTAGTATTACCATTCACTCCTCATTTCTTTACAAAGTCATTATGTGTTTATCTGAAAACTCACTGTATCAAGAACTACCAGAGATGAAACCCAGTAACCAAATTCAATTCCTATCATTGGTCACATGCCACAATTGCAATTTAAGCAAAACAAACATCATTAATCCTACTATTCAAATAAGAGTATTATTGTCCAAAACAAATGCATTTAGATAAAAACATAGGAATTCTGTGTTTTCCTCTAGATCAAAACAAGAGATCAATATATCATTTCGAATAAACCAAATTCATAGAGAATTTCAAATGACTCCATTAAACCTTTATAATTAAAGAAACTCAAAATTTCTTTAATACATTATTCCTTTCTCCTGCATCAACACTTTACACTGGGTCAAAATTATTCTGCCTTCGCATTCGTCACACTTTCCCAAAGACATTTTTCGCCCTCCCTAAATGTACATATCTTTATTCAGTTTAATTTAATGGTTCTAAATTTAACCTCTAACTATCCTATCTAACTTAAATTATAAACCCTTACTTATTTCAATTAGTTTTCTTTTATGATTGACGTATTTACCATACTCGTTTCCAAAAATGGTAAAAACTTTTTACCAAATTTGTACAATTACCAAATTTTAAAGCACAAAACGTTATTTATAAAATTCTTTTTCTTCAAGCTCCTGAAAAATTATATTGTAATTAAACAGGAAATAAATGATTTTAAAAAATAGAGAAGGAGATTAGAGAGCAAAACGCTAAAGGAGTTATTATTGCTAATAGTATTTAAAGAAAGTTAGTGTGCTTTTCCTTTGAAATGACTCAACCTATATGTTACCAATTATTTTTTTTTATTTTTATCAGGCAGTTCACCTGAAAGGGTTGGAGTCACTGAACCTCGCGTCACATTTCATATTCCACTTCGCATAATAGGGAGTAAAAAATTGCACGATTGTATATTTCCTAGAACTGGATAACGTTTTTTGAGAAATGTTTCAAAATTCTCATGAATTTATAGAAAATTCCTTTTCGAATGAATTATTTCAGTAACATATCATTGGAAAACGGTGACAAGTTGAAAACAAAGAAGGAGAACGCAGTCTTGATCGCTGACATCAACCTATCACTTGCATACGCACTTTTTAAATCGATAGCCCACACGTTCGTCAGCGTGTCATTTCGCCTCTCTGCAAATCAGCCTGCAGATTTTCATCTCCAACCGAAAGATTATAGATACATCGAAACCAGTCGACTTGAACGCAGGGCTAAAGAAATTCATCGTTGAAGTCACAAGGAGCAAGAAGATGCACATGTCCTTCAATTTCCAAGCAGAATCAATTTTACTAATAAGCGATATAAATTGATATCTGATGAATATTAATGAAAATTTACCATCAATTAAAATGCTCTTTACCTTTTTGTGCTAGTCTTCAGGTCATTAAATTGCTCGTGTTCTTCATTTTAAGATACTCTTAAGTAACGTTTGATAGTATTTCTTTTGGCTTCAACGAATATGTAATTGACTTCCTCTTTTGCTTATGGAATACTTGGTCCTATTATCATTCCTTATTCATAGAAGTCTGAAAGTTTCTGCAAAAAATTAAATTAGAAGTAGTTCATTATATCATCAAGCACCCAGCATTTCTGTATAAACGAAATCTATATTACAGAACGGATAACTACGGTAATAATGAAAAATATTTCATTCATACTCGAAGGATGTTATAAAAATGAAGTTAAGATTAATTGTTTTGTGTTTGTCATTTCGTGTTCACATTATCTAGTCAACATTTAATTCCCATAAATTAAATTCCGTTGTAACCATTTTTATCGCAAACTGTAAATTACTTAAACATGAGTGAGTTCGATCAAGTCTAATACAACCAAAACAAAATGTATTTTTCACATATGTATATTTCTTCTTCAGTTTCCAACAATTCGACATTATTTTCTTTAAATTATGATATTGCAATCTATGAAAACCATTTATATTATTTTTATTTAATACAGTATTGTATTATTTACTTTCATCCGGCTAACTTACTACATCGATTTTTCGCAGATCGAAGAAATTTTATACGCCCTAAGTCGAAAACAGTACGAAACCTAAGTTAAGATGTATTGCTATGAACGTATGGAAGACCACAGAACCATAGCACCAACAATGCCGCAAAGTTATTAGATTCGTTAACTTTTTGATCTCTGTAAATATTTTACTTCTATATTGACAAAAACACTCTTGAGCTCTATGGTCCTGTCGTTCACATCAAACTGTCGCTTCATTGTGCCTCTTGCAAGAAACGTTGCACTGAATTCTCTGTAGTGGAATTCAATAACTGAAACATCGTTTTCCTTATTTTTCCAATATGTATAATTGCATTTGTAATTCGTGTATTAAGAACATTCTTAAATATGAATAGGAAGATTATTAATTCTGTCGAGGCAGCAAAAAATGAATGGTTTACTCAGGGAGTATTTCATTATCACGACTCCAAACTGATGTAACATTGCCATAGTTGAACAAGAGCAATATTTTGCAATAACTCTGTTACCAATTGAACTGTGTAATGTTTATCAGTCTAATATAATTAATTTTGTGTGAAAATGAATTACGTATAGCAATAACTGTGATACTAATTGCAGAATGTAATAATTGAATGTTATCACAGACAAATTTAACGAAAGAATTGATCTGTGTAGTGCGAAAATTCTGTTTTATTGTGAGCACCCGGATGTTAGGTCAATGCAATCACCGACTGAGATGGCTCAGGACACCAACAGATGACAAAGCAAGGCCTGTGACCAGAAAGTACTAGAGATCGAGTCCCGACAGTGGAAGGATAGGTATTCGCTAGATAGCTTAGTCGAATCCGACTGTTGTCTGGAGGAGAATTCTAGCGGCTGGCTACCCTCATTGGTAGTTTTCCATGGTTTCTCTGGTCAACACCAGGCAAATGCCGGAGAAGTAGCCTAACAAGAGACCACGGACCGCGCGCGATCTGTCCTTCCTCTTCCTTAACTTATTACCCTTTACTTACACGCGCGCGCGCACACACACACACACACACACACACACACACACACACACACACACACTTTCATACGTTACAATACCACACCTGTAGAGAGACCTTCGGCAGCTTAGAGCTAGTCCCGGCTCGGCGATGGCCTTTTAGTGGGAGATACCTGGACGTGGAAAACTCGCAAACCAACGTGTAGCTCGGCGCCGGATCTCGCCATATAGTGGGAGAAGAATACCGCCATCTTCCGTGATGAAACATACACTCAATTTACGAGATTCATAAGCAGTGGAACACCGCAGTTGACGCGGCCGGAACACGAATCAATCAATTTGAGCAGTAGCGTCTTAGATAGGGTAAAAGTATTTTTAATGAAACGCTCAATAACTGAGCAAGTTTTGTTGCTAAAGGTCGCCACTAGTAGAATTGAAGCCAAAGAGGGCGTGGAGCATCTGGCTGGTTTATAGTCCCTCGATACAGAGAGTAGCGCAACCGCCGCCGTTTATATCCCTCCTAACCCGGAAGCAATCCAGGACTGAGTAACAATCATGACAGGATGCTGAAAAAAAGATTTTCCAACATACAGAATACTACACAGTTTGAATTTTCCTGATCGTTGTATGTGATGTTTAAGATTATTAATATTGGTTTGGGGTAGATTCGTAGTTCTCAACAGACAGAATACTACACAGTTCGAATTTTCCTGACAGCTGGAATGGCGAGATCGGCGGAAACAATGGAATGCGCTACTCTCTGTATCTAGGGACTCTAGGCTGGTTATGAGGCGCACGGCAGCGATGCAGGCTCAGCGAATCGGTCCAAGCGGTGGGATGCGACGCGGCGCATCTCGCTTTGGATCAATCTTTGTCCGAGTGGATCCGCGTGGGCGCCCATGGATCGGGTGACGTGGGCGTCACGAGAGCGGAACAGGCGCGGCGATGGCGATGACGATGGCGGAGGCGACGGCCATGAAGGAGATGCATGCTTCACTGCTTGCTCACCGAGAATGTGACGGAGGTTGTATGTGAGCAGACGGCGGTGACAAAGAATGGTAGAATTAACAATTCATGTCAATGTAATTTTTGGGTTTGTATAACCAGTAAGTTGTTTGTATGTTTAATTCCAATGTTTCCGTTCTTTTTTATTTATTAAAAAAGGCTATAATGTTCAGGAACTTATTACCATTATTGTTTTTTATACATTTTTCAGTAATTTTAAAATTTAGTTATAATTCTTGCAGAGTTGTAGAGTAACATCAGCAGCAAAAGAAGAGAGGACACAAAACAATTCTGGAAAGAAAATATTTAATCTTCTTTTGTTTCTTAATCACTTAAATTGCGTAGATCACTATTATAAAAATGTATGATTGAATCTCTGATTGATGTTTAAAACAATGATGAATAACAACAACATGGATTAAGTTATTTATGGTATGGCTTGATGTCCTGGGTGGCAGCCAATTAATAACTGAGAATTGTACATATTATGGTGCGTAGTAACTTAAAAGAGAAAACAAGTCAGCAATGTACAAAAACACAAAAGAGATGAGTTATAATTCCGTTAATGAATATTCTATCACATAATGTCCAACGTTGGACTTTATGTGATAGAATACGGATGGTCCTAAATGGACGGTAATTAGATACAAAACTAGTGGAATTTCAAACACAATCCATCATTAAGGCCCACAAGTGGGTCGGTACATTCGATTTTAGCGTGTAGATAGATTTATGAAATAAAACTCATCTCAAATGAAGTTACATTATATCTACGTAAACAAAATTGGAGTGTGTAGAGTGGAGCAAGGCACGATACAGCAGGGCGGGGAAATACTATTCATTCGTTTTCCTATCTAATATACGATTGCGATAAATAAATACCGGGGCAACGCGGCGTACTTGGGCGTACATAAACTAATTATTTCAGATTTCACGCTAGCAGCGGAATTCTGAAAGTATAGAGAAGTTAGCCTAGGAAGAGACCTTTGCCAGGTCAGAAATCGTAACAAAGTCATGTTGGTCGATGGCATTGTAAGTTGTGTCAATAGCATTTACAAACTAAACTCAACTGCAAACGAACGCCAACTTAAAGTCAAGCCAACTGCAAACAAACGCAATAACTGTAGTTCAGCACATTCACATAACCTGCAGTTATGCTACCATAGTAGCTGTCAGAGAGGGCTCTTGCCATAATAACAGTGGCTTAGCGTAGTGGGGGTGGCAGGGGCTTGCCGCCCCGTTCAACACTTTTAGGGGACAGTAAATAATAATAATAATAATAATAATAATAATAATAATAATAATAATAATAATAATAATAATAATAATATCTTGTAAACATTTGAACCACATAACTTCACATGTATGTCGCATCTACTATTCGGACCGATTGAAATGAGAACGGTATATTTCATTATTTATTCCATGACTTCTTTAAATGAATGTATAGTGATATTATATTGTAAAACATATATACATGACTTTTTTATTTATAACCTGTTCAATTGACAATAATGATGATTGTTTTTGCCGGGAAGTCTTTAGAATTACTGTATATTTTAGTCTTAAAATGGAATAAGGGGCCGGCAAAAGTTTCCTCCGGACGGCCGACACCCACGCTACTCTACTGCATAATCTCTATATACAGTTGGTAACAGTCTCGTATTATAGTCAATATTTCTCGAAAATCGTTAATATTATGTGGAAAATTAATACTAATGAAAAATATATTACAAGATAATTGAATAACTTCAGTTAAATAAAATGTAACTTTGTACACGTAGACGAAACGGCCGCGAATTTGAAGTTCTCCAGCACATTTGGTTGCTTGGAAACCTTCCTAGCGGCTTGTTCTCGAGCGACTAAATGTGCTAGTAAATTCAAAATTGAAGGCCACTTCTTCTAGGTGCACAAAGTTAATTTTATTTAATTGAAATTATTCAATTATCTTGTAATATTTTTTCATTAGTATTAATTTTCCACATAATATTAACGATTTTCGAGCAAATTATGGACTATACAAACGAGACTGTTACCAACTGTATATGCGCAGGTAACCCTAGCAAAGGCCACAATCACGCCTCGTCAGCAGCTGCTCGAGAGGTCAACGCATACCGGGAGACGGCAGCGCTGCAGGTGGAGGCGACGGGGCTCTGAGGCGGCCGCCGCGAGTTCCAAAACGGATCGGCCGCGCGCCACGTCCGCGCGGCAACCGGGCGATATCGCCGGAGTGCGATATTTAAACTGACAACGGGGCGAAACCTGTAATCCCGCTACAATCGCCCTCCGCATCGCGGGCGCGCGCGGGGCCGGCCCGACGAACGCCCCGCCGCCGCCGCCGCACGTGACCCTCATGCAAAGACGGGCGCGCGGCGGGCGCGGGTGGGTTTTGTGGTGGCGGTGATGGTGGTAGTGGTTGCGATCGTTGCGTCTTTGCTTCTGAATTTTTAAATGTATTCTACTTCATCGCCACGAATATCAGACGCTAACGGAGACTAGTGTTGTCTTTAACATTAAATAAAAATAAAAGCGTTTACAGAACCTGGACATCAATTGTTTTATATCCATTTTCCATTTAATATTCCAATTTTCTCAACAGCAATGTATTGAAAACACAGGTTTACAGATTTTTTGAGGAATAATTTTTAAATGTATCTTCTAGCCAGTTGCGGTTCTAAGGGGGAGGGCACTGAGGCCATGCCCCCTTCCCGAAAGGCCTAGAGTTTTCTTTTGTTACCATCCTTCATTTGGCAAAAATAATTTAAATATTATTTATGTTAACATTATGTAATAATTTAAAGAATAATATTGTATAGTATCATAATACTACAAAAATAATATACAATATAACAAATATGTTTATTATTTAACAAAAATCTGTGATGGCCCCTCCCAAAATTATCGGTTGGATCCGGCCCTGGGAGGGACCGGGAGTGGTTGTGCTGGCGGTGATAGTTGTAGTGGTTGCAATCGTTGCGTCGTTGTTTCTGAATTTTTAAATGTACTTTTATCATCGCCAGGAATATCAGACGCTAACCGAGACTATGTTCTCTTTCACATTAATGAAAAATAAAAGCGTTTAAAGGACCTTAACAGCAATTGTTTTATATCCTTAATATTATTTTTCATTTAATATTCCTGTTTTTCTCAACAGCAATGTATTGAAAACACAGGTTTATAGATTTTTGTGAGGACCATTGATGTATAACATTATATGCCTTAGAGCGAAACTATTAATACAACACGGAGGCGGACGCAATCATCCGACTCCAAAAAGAGTCGTTCACTGCCAGTCCAGTAGCAAATCGGTGGCTTGGAGCAAAGAGGGCCAATGTCAATATTCAGAGGTTTACAGATTTGGTGCTTTTCTTACATAAACAACAGTTTTGTATCTGTATTTAGTTCGTATGAAGCTCTTATTTAGCTTTTTATGTTTCGAAAAGGGCAATTGGCCTCGGCGCCCTTAGATCTTGGTGTTTCTAGTCGGTCACACGACCAAGAAACCGCGATGTCTCACTTTAGGTAGTTAACGAATTTGGTTGGCGAAGCTGGTTTCAGGCCTTTCAGTAGAACCATCCCAGCATTCGCCTGGATGACCAAGAGAAACCACGAAAACCTCAGGATGCCGGCACGGGGACAGAACTCTGGAAGCCAGCGCGCAAATTCCTGAGCCACTTTGCTTGGCAAAACAATCGAAGGGAATGTTAAAGATCAATGAAATCAGGAGATATGATTTACTTTTGACTTGGTCTTTCGTGCACTGAATGAAAGGACTTACAGCACTTATTGGTCATACCGAGAATCTCTAAAAACTGACATTGGCCCTTCTTGCACCATGCCACACATATAATATTGAAAATAATGGTGACAAATGAGTTGGCGCCGGTGGAGGTGAAGGTGAGGGTTGCGATGGCGGAGAGGAGACGGTGGGATGGAGTTTTCGATGACGGTGATAGGGTTGCGATGACGGAGGCGGGGAAGGAGACGGTGGAGTTTGCGGCGATGATGGCGATAGTGAGAATGGTGATGGCGGAGGCGGTATTGGTAGCTGTGGTGTTTGCGGTGAAGACGGCAGGAAGATGACGCTTACCGTGAAGATAATAGTGACGGTTGAGAGGGCCGTGACGGTAAGGTGGGGGTAATGGTGCTGTGACGGCGGAGTTGTAGAGGGCAGTGTTGATAGTGACGACGACGAAGAAGTAGTGTTCTTAAGACGGTGGCGGTGATGGTAGTGGGCGAAGAATGAGAACTACGAGGAATGAGGGCTTGCATGAACGACTACGGTGTTAATGACGGCGGGGAAGCCGGTGACGGTGGTGATGACGGTGAGATACGAATTCAGCGAGGGCACAGAAAACGTTGGGATGGTGGCGGGGTCGATAGCTGAATCACGTTGGCAAGAGCAATGGTGGCGATGTTGCAGGTGAGAGGGTGACAAAGACAGCATTTATATATTAAATTTTCCCATATTTAGGCAAATGCACGAATGGGGAAATGATGGATAAAATATTAGGTGGCTACGCTTATCAGATAAATAGAAATAGCTAAAAACCAAGGATCTTGTTCAATGACAAGACGTTAATACGATACGTTCACATCAACTTTACAACAAATATTCATCTACATTCAAGCAACAAAATGGGTAAATAAAATTAAATTATTTTTCCACAGGATGTGTAAAATAGGCTACAGGCTGCAGAAAACGATATGTTTACATCTACTTTACAAAGATATCTGCATTCAAGCATTAAAATGGATAAATTAAAATCGTTATTCCACAGAACGTAAAATTTACAGAAAAATCTTGTGTATTATCTACATAGGGATGTGTGACAAACTTTGGAATTGTATTATTATTACTATCATTATTATTATTATTATTATTATTATATAATACAAATCCACCCTATAGAATGAGAATGCAGTTCATTGCGAATTCAAGAAGAAAAGTCATAGGATTCTCGACTAATAAGCTACGGTAGTACATATTATGTCTGTCTAGTAATGCAGGCATCGGACATGGTACTAGTAAGAACGTCAGTGACAAAAATAGGTAGCGAAGACGGCGGCAATGCAGGGGCAACATGATAGCGTCCATTGCAGCGCTGGGGACGGGAATGGTTGGCAACGGACGCATCTTGGGTTGGAGATGGCGGCGAGGCTATTTCTTCCTGGAATGGCCGTACGAGTCGAGTGCACTTCTGCTGACCGCGCCGCCCGCGGCATCTCCGGCGGAAGTCTGGCAGCCTTCGGTCTGGATGGCCCCGTTAAAGCTTCTACTCTTGATTAATGGTGGAAAACACATTTGCAGGGGGTTGATTTCAGATCTGTTACAAACGGTCGCTCTCCGGGCTCGGCAGAAACAATTTATCAAGTAGTAGTTAGTAGGTGGCATTATGAAATGGTGTTTTTTTCAATATTGTCTACAAACTTTTCAGAAATTTTTGGAATAAGGGAAGCTGATGTGACTGAAGATTATATCAAGACAACATTTACAATTGTATTAATAATTTTTTTCCATAATTTCTACTAATCTGAACCTTTTTAGTCTCAAAAAGCACTGTCCCATCTGCGAAGCAGACAATGTTTATCTGGTCTACTTTATCTCCCATTACCCATCATGTAGCCTTCCATTGTTTTTAGCTGTCAACTATTTTATCCATTATCAAGTTGAAGAAGCGTATTCCACCCGCACATTCTATTCCATCTGTAATTTGTCTCCCTATTTACTTTAGTTTTAAAGTCTGTGTATAGAGCATTAATTGTTTTCTATCAATTTTTAGGCACCAGTTTTGTCCGTCAAAATTGTGATCAAGTCTCGTAGCCTTATTCAACCTTCTTGAAATCTACAAAACACAAGTCAGGCTTGTTTCATTCGATCGCTTTCTCGCCTTTTTGTCGGACTATAAATATAGCGTCCGATGTTGATTTGTTTGTTCGAAATCCTTGTTGTTCCTCATTAATTTTGAAGAATGGCTGCAAGTTTACCAATTTTATTTTCGTCAGTAATTTTAATATCATTTTCAGTATAATTATACCTCTATAGCTGTTAGGATCATTTCTCTTCCCATTTTTAAATTTCGGAATCGTAATCCAGATTTCCAATCTCGTAGTACATTTCTGACTTCTAATATTTTATTAAATAATACTTTCTGCTATACTTTTTATCTCTCGCCTCCATACTTCAGCATCTCGTTCCGTATTTCATCTTGACCCGGGGCTTTCCTATTCTTTAAGGTTTTCATTGGTGTATTTCTTTCATTCTCTGTAATTTCAACTACGTCATCCCTGTAGTTATTCACATTTAAATTTGGATTTCATGGATTTGTTCTGTAGAATCTCGATGTACTAAGTGTTGGAAATAATTTCCCCAAGGGGACATTTCAATCGTATTTATACCTCGTATATTCTACCTCGTTTATTTCAGCTTTTCTGTTCCTTAACATCTCCATACTTCCTTTTGGGCACCCCAACATGTCTTTGTCCATATCCTTTGTGAACTTTTCCCCAGTATGCCTCCTTCAGTTTCCTTAGTTTATGTTTTCTTTGTTCCTTGCAGCAACATTACCGTTAATGGTCTTCTGATAATTTTGTTGTTTTGTAACAAAGAAATGTTTTTTTTTCTTTTCCTCAGTAACATCTTTAACTTCATTAGTAAACCAAGGTGTCTTATGGTTACTTTAATTCACACCTGTATCTTCCTTTCCTATAGCCTTTTCCGCTGCTTGAAGTAAATTTGCCCTTAATTTGATCCACCCTACTTCTACGCTCTCTTCTCTTACGATTGAATTTACAATTATCTTCTCGTCTAGTCTTTATGAGACAACTTTTATTTTCTAGTGATTCTACATTATATTATCAGTGTGGTTTTGTGCTAATTCTTCCTGTTAGTCGGTGTAAAATTCAACTTTTACTCAAAAGAAGTGCATGATCATTGCCTATGTTTTACTGACTGACATGTTCACACATCGCAGATATAAAATGTCTATTAGCTATTACATAATCGATGATTGCCTGTTGCCCTTGAGAATCAAAAAATGTATACTTATACTAGAAGTCATAATCAAAGAATGTATTATTGATCCGCAAGTTACTTTGACCAAAGAAGTCAATTCGGAGATCTCCATTAACACTACTAACATTCTCACAGAATCGTTGTTTTACTCCTTCCAGTGGATTATTCCCCACTCGTGCGTTTAGATCCCCTGCTATGAGTATATTGATTTTCTGGTATTTTCTCTATTTCGTAAATCTTCATAAAAGTCTCTCGGCATTTCTCTGTGTTTGGCAATATCTGGAGCACACACACTAACAAAATTTCATTTATTTCTATTTTTGTTCTAAGTAACCATTCGTTAATATAATCTATTTCTTCCATATATTGTAGGCATTTTTGTGCAGGAGTGTAGCTATTTAATCTTATAGATGAGGATGTAGTAATTGTGTGTTCAGTGCCTTTATTTTTACTTTCCCGTATACGTACGTATATACGGAGTAATATACGTAGTATAGGGAAGGTTATGTAGTGCTGTGGAAAATCTATATCGAGATTTTAACGGAAATACACGTTTTTTGGGGGCACCTGATACCGAAAAAATGCTTCTTTTCAAAACGTCCGTCCGTCTGTCCGCCTGTCAGTTTCTGAATAGCGCCTAAACCTTGGCAGGGATAGTACTAATGTACTCTATGAGACGACACGAACGTCATATTACTCTATTCTTTTGTTTTTTCAAAAATTAAAAAAAATTAATATTTTGACATGTCTCTCACGTCGTAAATATTTACGTTATCAGCGATTTGTTCACATTATATTTATGAGTACATGTGCTTTAAAATAATGTCATAAAGTTTCTCAAAACCTCAACCGTTTTCTGTGAAAATTAGCTAAAATTTCCCATTTTCGGAAACGCTCAAACGCCTTTTCTCAGAAATGGCTCTAAATTTTTTCTTCAAACTTTTCGAACGGATAGTGTTAATTGCACTCTTTAATATGACGTAAAGTTTATTGGGGTATGTTTTGCTTTTGCAAAAATTACACATATGTAATATTTTAAAGATACCTCACACCGTTAATATACACATTACCAAGCAATTTGTAAACATTATTGAATTTGTAAATGAAAGTGCTTTAAATGACTTCAAATGAAATGTTTCGAAAACTCAAAAATTTTCTGTGAAAATGGGCTTCAAATTTCGCATTTTTAAAAGCACTTAAACACCATTTTCTTAAACACGGCTCTAAATTTTTGAAAGTAAAATTGCCATTTAGGACGAGGTTTTTGTGTTCTTTAATATTGTAAAGTTAATATTTCCGTTCTACCATTACGAAACCGAATAGTTTAGAAAAAGTAAAAAAAAAAAAGTACTTTGGGCGCCGATAGATGGCATCTGGCACGGGTATGTGGCAATTTCATACTATAGCTAGCCCAAATCCAAGGAAATTGAAAACTAATAAGGGAAAGTCTGTGCTATTCTGTAGCACCACTAGTTTGTTTCTGATATGTTACATGCATCCAATTTTATTCTCTGAAATCTCTTTCATTATTTCCGGGCTTATAATCTTCCAGAATTTAACATTCCGCGTCCCTATTCTCATTATTCCTTGTTTCTTTATTCGTTGTTTCCTTTTTTCTTTGCCAGGTCGTCGTGAAGTTCAGAGGCTTTGCGTTGTTCACTGAGCAGGTTTGTTTTACTCAGGAAGGGAGCTAACCTGGCCTGAAACTCTCCTCCTTTTTTCAGACTTAAGAATGGAAACTGCGGCTACTGCAGGTTCTCGTTTCCCCCAGCGCCCACGGAGGCGGAGTTCCATAATCTCTAAGACTATTTCTTAAAAGTTAATGAGTACCCACGCAAATAATCGCTAATCAGAGAAAAAATAATTAATTATGATTTAACGAAAAAAATCTTATGGGAGTTATTCAATCTTAGAATTAAGAATATACAACAGTACATTTTACAATTCTTAGAACATGTTACCTTTAATAATTAATTTTCAAAGTTTTTTGAATTAGTTCAATATGACTGACTTTCTTGTCTCTCTTTTAGCATATAAATTTTTGTAGAAAATTCTTGACATTCTTCACAATATTTCCAAAATCCCCATAAACCCGCAGAAATATAATTGTTAAAGTGAGGCGTGAAAAATACGCAAATTATAGACTCTAGCTTGGCGTAAAATGATGTATTTATGCAAAATTGTTCCTTAAAAAGTAAAGAGTACTTTAAGAAATTCCAACGTAACACACCATTTTATGATAGAAAATTGGAAACTATATATTCATGTAACCGGAGACTATATCTCTTCTTGGTACTTGCTGTAACTTGGCATTTGATCGCACAGATTAAGAAACGACCGTGATTTCTGCTTCCGGGTGTTCGTAGAGAAACAAGAGGTCAGGTAAAATTATAAATACTGCCCAGGCTTAATACGCTTATGATGTACAGCACTAGCTTACAGAAAGTTGATCTCTTTAAGAGGTCCTTTCCCTTACTGGAAGCACTACGTTAGCGGTGCTAAGGGATATGCCGCGAGCAGTGAGCCGTTGGCAGGCTATGATCAAGGTACGGACAGCGTGGTTGCGCCAATGTGAATGCAGACCTGTTTAAGCATAATGAGATACAAAATGTAAAGCACACCATACATTACTTCAGAAACATTTTTGTAATTACTTAACGATATTGCGGTATCTTAGTACAGGGTTCTGGTGTTTGGTGGATCGTGAAAGCCGGATTTAGAGATTTCTAGTCCTTGTGGAGAGCCTCTGATCTTCCGGCAGCTACATGTTAGGAGAGAAAGCTCTAGGATACATCATCACATCTCCAGTATATTGCTTCACGAAGTTCTATTTCTTCTACATTAGCATTAGAAAACATTTAATATTTTTCTACAATTATGAAAATACTCGTGTAACCGCGAGTCCCCGTTAGTCTATCTGGGCAAGTGAGGCGTCCTTCGACGCGCCTCGGTCTACTCGTGTGAAACTGGCCAATGTTTCGGATCCTTTTCGAATATGCTAAGCCAGCGGTGTCAAGGTCTTCTACTGGTGGGTTATGGCACGCGTCCTGGCATCGTAGTATGCCACGACCTTCTCTGCGCAACTAGTGTCGGGAAAGGGAACTATTACGAGTAGTAGTAACCTGCCGTTTTACATAGGGATGGCGTTGTCTCTTGCGGCGGGGTCATGAACTGCGTGGACGGGCGATTTCGTCGAGACACTCGTGCTACGGACTCCCGCTCGTGGCATCGACCTTGGACAGCACTGTTCTAAGCAAATAAAATATAATGTTTTGGTAAGCAACTAAACCCTTTTGAGAAGGGGGTAAGGCATCTAGTGATGAAATGCTATGAATCACAAATATTATACTGCCTTTCGGTATTACTTTCATCCTGCGTAACTGCATTTCCTACAAATGTGTTTCCAAATGTACCCTCTATTTTATGAAACTCATTATTTTCATAAGATCATTATGATTCATTATTTATGAAAACTTAACAGAAGAAAAGAAATATATCTACAATTATGAAAGCATGTAGTTTGTTGGAAAAACGCAAAGATATCGTTCGTGAGTTGCAATTGTGACAATTAAAAAAAGTTAGATATTGAGATAAACAGTTTGAAGTTTTCACATTGTATTGAAATGTATCGTTCTTCAATGTATACTTCAGCCATGTGTTTGTGGAATACTGTGCTGTAAGAC
The DNA here is from genome assembly GCA_031308135.1 of Acheta domesticus. Lineage (NCBI taxonomy): Eukaryota > Metazoa > Arthropoda > Insecta > Orthoptera > Gryllidae > Acheta > Acheta domesticus. Next base: position 40,984 of record JAHLJT010000175.1, read on the forward strand.
ATGCATCAATGCTGCTGGAAGGTAGACGAATCTACAATGAACTCAGAATTTATATTTTTTGAGTTGTGCCACTGCTGCAGCCCACGAGTGATATTTTCTTGACTAAAGCCGACGAACTTACGCAAAGAAGGAAGCGAAAATGAAAAACATTAACTCACAAGAAAAAACACTTTATGTGAAACAAATTTAAACTACACATATAATCAATTAAAAAAGAAAAGAACAATCAACTATAAGAATTCACACAACGTTCAAACAACATGAATGAAATTTATCTAAAAATATCAGAATTATCAGTTATATTGGAATCTGGATTATAATTTACATTTACTTTAGTGGGACAATCATTAGCATGTTCCTATACAATGATACATGTTCCTTATTGTGATGTCACATGTGAGACAGATAATTCTTCAACGTTTGAGACTTTGATGGTGAAAACAAGCTACAGGTTTGGAATTTAATAAATTCCAAACATCTGATCAGTGAGTTTCAACTCAGGGAGCTTCACCTTGGAGGGGGCTTGCCTGACGGAGATCTGGATCTGTAGACCCTTTCCGTAATATTGAAAATTATACAAAATTTGCGTCCGTCGTCTAAATGAAGAGCTTCATGATAAGCAATAGTGTCAGAAAGCCATGGATGACACTGCGTAGTTTCTTGAATGATGTCGTGCTGACGTCGGCGGCCGACGCCGCCCACGTGAGAAGCACCATATAATAAAATGAGACTCACCAGCGCGGCACCATGTCGTAAACGGCGTAAGGCGAACACATTCCGATCGGGAGAGGTGGCTCAGGGCACTATCTGATGTGACTGCAGTGCCTCTGACCGGGAGGTCCTGGGGTTCGAGTCCAACGATGACGATTTTCGATACTAGCCAGATAGATGGTTCGACTTCTGTCGCCCCGCTGAAGGATATCGTTCGTGAGTTGCATTTCCTGTATAGAATTCTAGTTGCCGGCTGCTCAGATCGGTAGTTTTCCGTGGTTTCTCCGACCAATACTAGGTGAATACAAGAGCAGTACCTAAGAAACGGGTCATGGACCGCGCGCGATCTTTGCCTCCTTTTCCTTCTATCGTCACCCCTTATTTACACTTAAATATACTACTCTACCTATGCTGGTAAACTGGTCGAGAACTAAGAGACTGGTTGGGGAAAACCCTCATTAGCCGACGGTAGGTCAGAGTCAGATCTCACCAACTAGCGAAGGAAAACCACTGCCCCTTCCTGAAGAAAGAAACATGCATTCACTTAAGGACTACAATGCCCTTAGTAGATGATGCAGCCGGAATCACTAATAAATCATCAACACATTCAATCTGGAAAATTGCCTTACATTTATTGACATAATTGTTACTTTTGTAATAAAATAGCATAAAACTGTTCGAAGTACTGTTCAGAAAATTGACGAGATACGCGTATAAGTGTATGTATAACTCCTCATAGACACGACTTTGTGCGTCTCTTCATTCATATTATATTGGTGTAAAGATATTTACTTTCACTACTGAATCCATAAATTTCCAAATACAGCATCGCCAACTGATCAAAATGTTATAAATATTTCCTTGTATCTGTGCAAAGTATGAAGCTATCAATCCCCGAATGATGTCACATGAATTTCTTTAGAAAGGTAGTTAAAAACATTTTTACGACAAATATTATTTACTGGTAGGATGATGATAAAAGGAACCAATTACGTCATTTTAATTGTTTCAATTACAAAAATTCTTCGTTAGAAACGTATCCAAATAGACAATATACTGATTTTATATTTTTTCATTTTCTAATTTAGTTACTTATTCATGTTTTTTTCATGTTTTTTCTCTCAACACCTGTATAAAAATGTAATTAAAAGAATACTAATTTGTAAACGTCCATGTTAAAGTAAGTCAATCTCACTTCTATCCCTTCATTTGAAGTCTGAAATTTAAAATTGCAGTACATTTATTTATGACAGACATTTTAAGCAGAAAAAAGTTCATAACTTATTCGAATTACTTTGGAGTGCTTTAACAATCAATTTAATGAAATTAGCATTTTTTATATCATATTTGCATGTCTACAATTTGATTATATACATAAAGACCTTTGAAAAAATGAACGACGTAATATTTACTGCAATGCTACGATACCAAACAACTTTTTTCTTCTTTCACCCCACTTAAATAAATGTCCAACATCAGTGAAAATAATTCTAGACAAGTAAAACCTTTATCACATCTTACCCTGACATATACAGTAAGTTAACCTTCCCTAAAATAATTGTTGATTCGAGGTATGAAACTGGTATTTCCAGAATTAGTAGGTCAAATACCTATTTCAGGACACCTCGCGTGCAATGCACTTCTGGTACATGTCCCAGACCCACATGTTGAGGACCTGGCTGCACCCGAACTGGAAGTGCAATTGCAATGCACAAGCGGATGATGGGTAGCTCTCAAATCGTGTTCCCAAGCAACTGCTTTAAATCACTAATTCGGAAGACCCGTTGACGCAAGGGGGTGCCATACTTACTAAAAATAACGCAAACCTGCACCCAATGTGTAATCCCACGATATGTGTAAGCGTTTAATACAGAATTGTAATAAGTTTCTTTGATTTTTGCCGCAATAAAACATTTCTTGTTCTAATAAAGTGTTCGAAATATCCGGGTTTATAACTTGAAATAACTGTTAAATTCATATAAGGAAGATCATCATTTAGAAAGGAAGTGATGAAATATAAGTAGGGAAATTTAATATCCTTAGAACTGGTCACTACTTATAAACAGAATGTTTTTCCTTGTCACTTGTCTCTAAGAATACTCGCGAGGAAAAGATTTCTATACAGGTCACAGGCTCAACTACAAACCATTTGTTGTGTCTTAGCTTGGTTCTGATTTATAAATGAGTTTAAATATAACTTGAAAAAGGTTTTTGAAAAATTTAATGCTTTAACACCATACTGTGTAAACACAATGTTTCAATTTTGGGTCACTTCTCTACATGCTACATGAATTCTTGTGATCTTGTACAATGAAGCAATTTCAATTCATTTACAAATCACATAATTTACAACAATATTTAACTTTTTGTGTAAACATTTCATTTTATATTTTAAAGTAACAGAGCTAGACGACAAAAGAAAATTTAGCTCAGCTAGATAAACATTATAACTGCGAAATGTTTTTTATCACTATTTCAAGAATTCAGAAAACGCTCATCTTTTTAAGATACATTTTATGATATTACTTTTTATGCGTAATTTACAGTGGATTCTTTATTCGATACCAATCACAAAGGATTTCCTATTTTACTTTAATTTGAATTTATCCGAGAACGATGTAATTAGAAAACATTTTCCAGTAGTAACCTCAAATAAATGACAATGTATTTATCTGATTGTTTAAATAGCATAAATTGAAAAACTATATATATATATATATATATTGACCGTATGGTCAAAACGAAATAATAGGCGCTCCACAACGTTCAAAAGTGGCGCGCAGATTGATGAATCGTTGCGGAACGAATCGGGCCGAGCCGTGAACGAGCGCCCGGAAGGTTGTGAATTGGTCGGTCGGACCGCGCGAAAGGGCAGTCGGGAGTTTGAGCAGCGAAGAGAGAGGCGAGGGCGTGATGGTGACAAGAGAGCGATGTGGTAACGAACAGATAAATCGAGAATAATCGGGACGGCTGGTGTGAAGGAAGGATAATTGTGATGGAACTTAATGATAATTGCGAGTAAGGATTGTGGTAACTTCATTTGGAAGTAATAATCACGAAATTTGACGAGAGAAGAGAACAGCGCACGGAACACGTGGGCGATGCTGTTCAGTGGTAGTCGGTGTAGCTGTGCGGAAGCGGGATTACATGGCGGAACCGTGTGAGCTGGAACAGTAAATTCATCGTGTGAAGAAGGAAACTGTGTGGTGAGCGACGCCGGTGCACGGAAACGGGCCGCGGCGACACGTGGGCAGCAGAACATCGTTGGCGCCAAGGTCACCTCCCGGCACGAGCGGAGCACGCGGGCATCGCGTCGCGTAGAAGACGACGGTTGTGGAGGGCATATATAAGTAACAATATTATGAACAAAATAGAGGGGTAATCGAGTAAAATGCCAGTTCAGGGTGCTCACTGAGTAGTAAGGAGAGCAAGTGTCTGTAGTGGTTCACGAATGGCATGCAGTTTCCAGAGAAATGGAGGTTGTATAAATGGAAATGATAAATGTAATGATAGGAATATTCGGAGACGTATAGGATAACCATTAGTTTGTATTCAGTAAGAATTTGCGACCAGGTCAATGATGTAAATGATGTTAGTAATGTGAAGATGTTTTGTTGTTTTTTCTTCTTAATAAATTCTGTTCTGTGACGGTAGATCTTTGAATTCAGATAATGAGGATTAAAGTACCCCCCTCAAAGAACCCCTGTGCCAAAATAAACATCACAAAAATTTATGATATGTGTACTCATGAAACCAACAAGGGTAAGTACGGTCACATATTATAATATATTATATATATATATATATATATAATTATACATGATTGTTTAATTTCTTGTTAAAACTGGCAATACTTACTTAACTGGAAAAAATAAAAAAAAAGATTGGGTAGATGAAGTATTCTGTTCTCAAAGGCTTTTCAAGCACTGAAACCATTTCTCTCCAATAATTGAATAGTCGAGAAAAATACACGGGTTTGCATTTCAAATCATGTCTCAGCCTTTTATCAAATTTGAGGGAAAAGAGCAATATGTGTACTGTTTTAGTTCTGTGATTACTGTCCTAATGTATACACTACATTATATGAATTATAAATACAATAGCTATGTTGCAAGATATTTGGCAAGATTTGGTAGGAATATTAGCACATCTGTAATAAAAAAAACTATTCGCAGCGGCACATGAGCTACAGATTTTGGTTGTAAGCCCTACGTTAAGGAATCGATTTACTCCCGCGAGGACATGGTAAACGATTAGTTGAATAACTGTATTCCCCACTGATCTCCAGAAAACGTGCCACAGATAGTTTACTTGAAATTGAATATTTCTTTATGCATGTAAGTAGCATTTTAGAGTATGATTAATCCGAGTTTTACAGCTAGCGGTGTTCCCAGACCTGGGACAGGGTTTTATTTATTATCCACGTCTGAGGGCAAAGCATACATGTGACGTGCATGACGCATTCCCTCACCGTGCCTACCTAATCTGGCCTGCCTGAGCCTTTTCTTTCGTCTCACATCTGTGGACTTTGTGTGTGTTAGAAAGCACAGCGAATTTTTGCTCCGGCCGGAAATCGAATCCGGAACCATCTCACACAAGCCAGCAGCTGTTCATGAACCACACGAGTAGTAGTCCGTTGATGTCCAGAAGCGAAACGGGCCGACGAACCGAGTGGAACGGAGGAAATGATCGGGATGGGTGGGGCGGGCGGGCGAGTACGCTTAATACCTGCATGTCAAACTCCGCCCGCATGAGCTATTTGAGCGCTTGGGGGCCCGGAGCTCCTGTGAGCACCGGAAGTGTGTTTCCTCTGATTCCTCTCTCATTTCTCCTCCAAATTCAGACTAGAAGACCTGGCTCAGGGCATCCACTGATGCCAATGCAGGGCCTCTGACGGGAAGTCCTAGGTTCGAGTCTGAGCGGTGGCAGAATTTTCGACACTAGCTAGACAGCTAGGTCAAGTTCAGTCGCTATCTGGAAGGGAATCCCAGCGGCCGATTGCTCTGATCGGTATAATCTATGGTTTCTCCGGTCAATACCAGGCAAATGCCAGAGCAGTTACCCTAACAAACGGACGACGGACCGCGCGCGATGTTTCCTTCTTCTTCCTTGTCCTCTCCTCATTCATTACTTACACACTCTTACACTTACACGCACTACGCCACCGCACATGCCGAGAGATTTGTGGGGAACTTAGAGCTTGTCCCGGCAGGGTCAGTGTCCCATGATGGGAGGTACCTGGTTGGAAAAACCTCGCTAGCCAACGTGCACATGGGCGCCGGATCTTGCCATCCAGTGGGGGAAGATCGTCGCCACCTTCCAAGGAAATAACATGCACCACACTTACGGTACTAAGGATTTTAGCCGTTGATACACTGAGAATCACTAATCAATCAATCAATCCAAATTCAGTTAACGTTGTAGAAGTGCAAGCTGTGGTGGAATGATAAGCGGGCAGCGCGTTCGAAATATCACGGCAGATAGTTGCTTCATATGAAAACACGTTTGCCGGATGTTTTTAATCAAAACAGGGATTTGAATATGTTTATGCACTTTGTGACTTATTACAAGTACTTTATATCATGTATATGTTCTTTTAAAATTCTGCCAGTAAAATATTTTTACTATGGGACAGGAAATATGTTTGAA
>JAHLJT010000176.1:0-11627 GCA_031308135.1 Acheta domesticus
CACTGAAAAGTTGTGTGAAGAGGCTCTTTTGCCAATTTTTAATTAAAGCAGCGCTCTTAGCGAAGCGACAAACATGCGTTGTACTGATCCAACCAAGTACCTGTCACTGTATGTGCAGTATCTGTCGAAAGGAATAACTTCAGATTTAGTGAATGCATCCATTTCCTTTAACGATTCTTGATTTTTGTGCTTGTTTAATTTATCATCGTTTTGCCTTCTCCATAATAACACGTTTAATTCTTCAAAGCTTCTTTTACGGTCAATACTTCGAAGTTTTTTCCGTCAATGATTCCACACAAACTTTACAATTAAGTTCCATTATTCCTTACGTCAATTCGTCTGGCTCATCTTCTTCCTCTACCGGCATCGTTCTTTTTTTAACAGCACTAGACGTTTGCCACGCAATATTCATAAATGAAAACAAACCGAACAAACCATAAATACAAACCAACACAGTATATGACACTTTTCGGCGTTCTACTAATTTCACATTTAGACTTATTGATGGTTTCTGTCCGCATCTGCCTCGTTAACCTTTCAAAAAAAAATGATTGGAAACTAATCATTATATTCCTTTTTACCATTAAAAATTTTTAATGAGTTCATTTCGATACTTTATATAGATGAAAGTAACAAATCGTATTTTAATGTAAACTTCTATCCAATTATTTCCTTTTGTAGATATTTCCGACAGGATTAATATCGAGGGAATTTCAATAGCCGTTTTGCTGTCACATGTTAACACCAATCTTGAGTTGTCAATGTCATAATCCAATGTGAAAATATCAGGTATTCCACACACACACAACACACATTATAAGTATATGCATACACTTTAAGTAGAAAATCTGGAAACGTTAGGCGCATTCTTCCCTTCACTCCATTTCTAGGGGCGTCCCGTGGTTTTGCGGTCAAACCGCTCATTCTTTCACTACTGGATCCGAGGTTCGATCCTCGGACTGACACGTGGAATTTTTAGTGGACAAAATCTGGTTCGCGACAGGGTACTTCCATTTCCTTGCCTCATTTCACCATCTCTGTCGTAATGCTTTTCCACTCACCGGATCGTCATTATCATTACATTTTAACTCACACGGAAGTCTAACACTTAAAGAAAAGTCTGCAGATTGTAATGCTCTTCCCCATGTCACAGACAATTCTCACTGCTTTTTTCCGAAAAAAAAAAAAATAAAATACTTTGCCGAGGAGACCCATTGGCATCCATGGTGGCTGGCTCGGCAACGCAGAAATTGTGCTGTCTACGAAAAAATATGACCGACGATAAATTAAATAATTACCTCATTGATTTGAACAGTTCTAACTGTTTGAGGATGAAAGTGAAAAGAGATGGGAGGGAAGGATCCCGCATCCGGGACCCGTTATTTAAGGTTCTGGCTCCAGAATCCGGTTTAAATTAATCGGAGAAACCAGGAAAAAAGAGAGATCAAAAACAAAAAGTTTCTAAAATTCGGTCCAGTCGGACAGTTGGTTGACCTATTTTAATTCCAATTTTCCTGGTTTTGGAACAAATCACATACCATCATATTTGGGCCTAAGAGATCTTCGTTTACGAAAATTTAGACGTAGACCTGAAACTATATGACGAGGCCTGGCATTTAATAGTGAAAAATAATAAGAAAATATTTTTAAAGTACTCCTTAAATGATAAATTACATCTATTCTCCAAATACAAAAATAAAAGAGAACGAAATACGTTATACACAGCATGTCTCAAACATTAGTATTCATTCTTATTGTGCATGTAGCATATAGGGGGTCGATTCGATCACTGGGCCAATAAATACGAGAGTAATCAAGGGCAAATACTACACGTGTAACATTTGCCCCTGATGGTAAATAACTCGTCCTGCGTTGGTGTTCGTCAGGTCTACGAAGGCTTTTCGACTGTGACAAAAAGTGTACCTGCCAAACACCAGTGTACCATGCGTTTTCTGCCAAATGTCATTTCGTTAAATGAAATTTTCTACCAGAAGCATGCTCTTTAAAAATTATTAAAAATTATTATACATCTTGCTCTTGCTGCTGGTTTGGTTAATTGAGAAGTGAAATTTAAAATATTGAAGGAAACGTTTTGCATTAAACTCATACTTGATTTCTCTTCAGTTATTCTATTATATTTTTACATTTGGATAATTGATGTAACTTTTGATGTACAGTGTGATTTATAAACATTTTGCTATTATTCCCATTATTAAAGGATAGGCTTTGGTAGCCGTATGTTATTTGTGAATCAATGAATACTAAAACAAGGTCGCCAAAAAGTAAAGTTTATGATGATGTAGTAAATAACATTTTTAGTAGTTATTCGATCATCACATATAACTTCTGTACAAATTCTAAAAATAAAATTGTCATCTTGAATGAAAAAGTCTTCACTGTGAAAACAGGTTTAATGTGCATTACATTACTTGTCGCTCATACTGTTTACTCATGCTTTAAATATGTTGAACATTGTCATACTAAGTATTGTGTGATGGGAAGTTGTTTCACGGTAATTTCCTTGGGATGCTAGAGCCATATTCGCCTCCATTCGCCCTTCACCAATGGATCACGATGGTGATTCTCTTTACCGTAATCGCAGGCACACTCAAAATGTAGGTGACAGCTTTCAAGGTGAGTGACAAGATCTCTGAAGAGGTGCTTTAACGTCACGCGGAAGAAAATTCTGTGCGACGGGGATTATAAGCGTTTTAGCATCCGGCAAACTTCGAATGCAGTGTTTGCAATATTCTGATGCATGAAACAAAAACTGATTATGCCACTTAAAGAATTGTCAGTTGCATAAATTGTGTAAACAAAGACTTTTCGCGGGGCAATCATTTTACCTTCAACGCTATGCTCACTGTTGGTGAGCTAAACTAGAAAGTCTGAACTGCTGGGAGAAATGCATGGATCATGCATAGCAATCATCGCAGGTGTTGCTTAGGGTATTTTTACCGAGGTGAGCGTCGATCAGTTCGGAGGGATGTAATTTATGAAGCTAATCGAAGTTCAAAATAGATTTCATGATAGGCTTCAAGAATAACGGAATATGTTACACATGAAAAGCGCCTTTTTTTGCAGGGCTCTGAGGGAAAACTCATCTTTTAATCAAATTATACGGTGCGTAAATTATTTTCATCCCTAAATTATTTGAATCGTAATATTTTCATCAAATATTTTGCGTACATTAATACATTACCCTAATATGTACTTACATATGCTGTTATGCTGCATACTGCCTGTATATATTTGTCCTTTTATTTAATAAATGCCTTCTATGATTAACAATTGATTTTGATAGTAATTATACCAACAATGTTTTCTGTTTAATTCTGAAAAGGACACCTGACGAGATATTTTGTCATATGGTGGTAATTTAGATCATCGATATCTTGAAAATTTATATTCTTTTATTACCACATCAACATCAATTTTGCATGAATATTAAATAGGGAAAGAAGGTTGGAGCAGTAATAAATAGTTTTACCATTGTTCACTAGCTTTTCCGTTTTCATGGTTAGTTCTCCTTGAGGGTCTTGGTAAAGCTTTCTGTAGCACACTCCACTTCTCATAGAAGTGCGAGAACGCTTTGAGAATCCAAAGAGTGTCGAAAACATAAAAAGTTTCTAACGCTGGTCTAGGGAAATGGCGGGCGGCAAGACGTGACGCGGTCGAGCGGGCGGAACAGGAGGAACAAAAGTGCAGAGTGGCACGAGATGAAAGTGCAGAGATGAAAACGAGAGGAGGCGGGGCTGAGAAGGTGCATTGATGAGAGGTTCTGTGAAAGTAAATACACGAATAGGAGGAGGAAGACAAAACCAGATGTATACGGGTAGACGAGGAGACGCGCAAAGAGAAAACGTTCGTGCGGAGAGAAGAGCAACGTTTGAGAAGATCGGATGGCGAAGGATAGAGCGCATAGCAAAGGGGGTTCGGAAGACGGCGAGGCGGGGGTTGGAGGAAGGAGAGAGGCTCGCCCTGGGCAGCGCGCCGACAAACGCCCTAATTAGGAGTACCACACCTTCCAGCAGCGTCGCTAGAGGATCGCAAACTTTCGCTCGTAGGTTCAGCTCTTTCGGCCCTCGAAACTTTTCCCCGAGGGGCCCCGACAGCCGCCGTGTTTTCCGAAGGAAAGTACGCCAACAAGCGGCGACTGCGTGGGGCCGAACATCGCCTCGGTCGCCCGCGCCCACTGCACTCATAACGAAGCCGTTGCCTTCCGACGCCGTCCACCAAGACTTTTCAAGTTTCCGTTATTGGACGCGGCGTTTCTCGAGAATTGCAGTCCTATCGAAAACTGAGAACCGTGAGCACTTGAATGTACTTATAAGTTAAAAGCGTAACTAGGAAATATGATCTTTTGATTTTATCTGGAAACTATAAGTACGTATAAAACCTATTAATTATTTAAAGGCATTTTCCCTCAATATTTACTCCTATTGAACAAACGTAATTGATTATCAGTTGATTATAAACTATATTGTTTATCAGTGATTAAGAAACATTTTAAACAGTTTTAGTTCCTTTTTGAAATTTGTTCCTTAATATCTTTTATTCTCTTTCCATACACGTCGTGTATACAAATCCCTTTATTACGTTGCAACATTAAGTGTTTAAAACTGTTATTAGTTTAATATTAGTTAAACTGATTTGAAGTTTGTAAAATAATATTTAATTTGTAAAATAATATTTGAAGACTTTGAAATGCAAAACTGTAAGATTACTTTTTTGGAAACCGAATAAACGATCAATCTACTACATATTGCAAATTGTGTGAAAGTCAGAATATTGGCACATAATTTTCAAATGTGATTTGATACAATGTTATTATATTTCAAGCTCTCCCTCATTAAATTACGAAATTTTTCAACGGAAATGTTCACTCGCTTGACAGAAATGATTGTTCTGGCACACCATAGAAGATACGATTTGACATAATCACGAAGTACTGATAAATCCGCCGTAAATACTTTTACATTTTATATTACCTTGCATATCACTTCTGTTTCAAAAATCTTCTGTTTCGCACTTTGAATTCTCTGCAGATATATGAGAAAGTAGATTCTAAGATGCTCAATGCATTCTCAAACCTTTAAAATATTACTTCGAAAAATATTTTTATATAGTTACTGCGGATAACCCTAAAAAATGACGGAACAAAGTCTACCACCCAATTTATTATAATGAATAATAGTTGACAATTCAATTTCGTTCAATATTTATTATGCTAGCGAAAATACATTTTTATAATTTTATTAAGGGCCCAATAATATGTTAATGTTTATGTATACTTGAGAAGGTAGAAAAAAAATGTGTTCCGAAACTTTATGAGGGAGAGCAAAAAATGACTTTTTGTATACGTATTTGTTGAACGGAATCATCAATAATTTTCGAAAGCGCGGACGCTGATGCGCCATTGATCATCATCAGTTAGACCGCCCCTGGCGTCGGGGCGGGTATGCAGGCCCGCAGTGCGCGTCTGCCTCTCGGGTCGCATCGTCACGGTCGCGCGCCTGGATTGCGCCCCTAATGCAGGGGCAGTGTAGCAGCGGCCGTCAGAAGTAACGCACGGCCCACTACGACCCCGTTCGGTATGACGTCATAGAGATACACATACCAGTACATCTCCATATACGTAGGTTTAATGTGCCCTCGCAACTTGCCTTCTCGCCTCTGTGCCTGGCCTCTAATATGAATCACTCGATGAGCACCAGCCACTTCGTTCTTTATAGGTTGATGGGCATTGTCGCTAAGGTTTTTGTGTGTTCTACGCTTCGTAATTTTTTAAACTATTTTCATGCCGTTAAAACTTTTCTCCTCTTCAGAAAATAAATGCAGTTGTCTCCACTTTGCAAATATTGTCGTGGCTTGAGCGAGGTATTCCCTGCGTAATGGATATACAACCATCTATTTATAGAACTTATTGCTGAGAATCTCTTCCATTTATTGAAATCTGCATTGTAAACTTTTGTTCGATTATTATTTTATTAATTACAATTTGTCGTACACGTGAGATGGAGCATTTCTCAACCCTTTCATTTATAACATCTTAAGATTTATTTAAAAAATTGAAGAATAAAGAATAAGAAAAACACAAAAGGTAAAATTGTAATAATTGTCTCGTGATAATACTTTGAAACAATATTCTTGAAAGTTTCAAAGATAAATATAGATGAAGCAGTATCGAAGCGTGTTATGCACTGTAAAAAGATTTGTTTTTATTTCAGGGTCTGACGGGAAGTTTTCGTATAATACGTATTCACTTAACGCATAATGACTTGCTTAAAAGCTTACTTACAAGCGCATGGTGATATAGTGAATAATAATGAAGACCTCTTTCAGCAACAAAACGTCCTTCTAATGTTTATATTTGAATTTGCCATGTGCTGTCATTACATTTCATGACACTAGAAACCAATATCTCCTAAAATGTTGCAAGTATTTATGATGAACAATCATAAGACACCACTGTGATATTCAGTAGTATAAAGGCACAAAATACTTTTCACTGATGATTGATTGATTAGTGATTCTGGTAGCTCAACTGCTAAATTCATATTTCCGTATGTGTCGTGCATCTTTTATAGCGGGAGATAGTCGTGGTATTTCCAGCTGGATGGGAGATCCGGTGCCGACCAACACCTCGGCTTGCAGGTATGCCGTCAACCAGGTATCTCCCACCAGCGGGGCACCATCTCAGCTGGGACAAGCTCTAACCTCCCGACTGATCACCCGACATGTGTGGAAGTGTAGTGCATGATAGTGTAGTATATAAGTGTGTGTAAGAAAGGGATGAGGATAGGACAATGAAGATGAAGGAAAGATCACGTGCGGTCGGTGGCATATTTTTTAGGATAATGTCCGGCATTCGCTTTGTTTTTATAAGAAAAATCGCACAAAACTACGATTAGAAACAAAACAGCTAGAATTCCTCTCCAGACAGAAGCTGAATTCGTCTATGTAGCTAATATTGAAAATTCTGTTACCTTCGTGACTCTATTTCCAGGGCCTCCTGATCAGCCTCCTGATGGTCACATAAAGGAATAAAATTATACTTCAGTAATAATCTCTTACTGGTATCGAATTATCTTAGCTTAGGTTGCTACATATGTACTGATTGCTAGGATATACAGATCATTTAAACACCGAAAAAATTATAGGACAAACAAAAGAACAGTGAAGGGGGAAAACAAGTAAAGGAACGCTGGGTAAAGGAAGATCAAGGCATTCGCACTATTATAAGGAGCAGAAAATCGGGCGCAGTGAAAGAAATACCAACTAGAAATATCAAAATATTTCTCGTAAGTTGGTTTCACACGAGAATGCGAATTCATTAATGAAGTAACAAGGGACGACATACTGATGCTACCCCACACAAACACATTTCACTATAAACAAAATGGAGAGAGCATGTATTTTGTATATCGGCAGGAAGGATTTCTTAACAAACAATGAAATGTATTCCATGAGGAAAAGAAAGAGGAATAGGAAACTGAAATGTTGATGGTCGGTGTTGACAGTGTGTTGATTAGAGGCAGGCTTTATGACTAATTCTTGAAGGCTGCTGAGTATAAATGTCGGAATGCTTCGCGGAGCAGTAATGTTTTATCTTTTTTCGAAATTTTGGGACTACTAACTTTCTTCGCCTAGCTTCGCTGTCTTCCATTGAACCGTCAGTATTACACATGCTTGTATTTACGCAAGCGTAAAGCCAATGCTGTAATTAAGTTCATCAACCCCAGAATTTAATCCGTACACCTAAGAGTAACTAAAGCTATCTGGAAGTCACTTGCCGTATGCCACGGAAATTCTGCCGTTATTTCGAAATGAGCTTTGGGAAACAAAAGGCAACATCGATCGCTTCTCGCCACGCCCTTGTTTTCATCCTTCAGAACACGCCGGTTTTCATTTCCGGTCTTTTTTTAAAGCGAATAAGTGAGGAGCAAAATTTGCTCCAGAGAGAAGCGGTAGAAACTAATTCATAGTTCGCCCGATGGGAACAGGAAACCCACAGCGATCTCAGCTACCGACTTTGGCCTCGAAACTCACGCTCCTCCAATCGGAAGAGAAGAGCACCGACTATGGGGTTCTACAGCGTGGCACGGTGCGACACCAGCGTACTTCTCCTGGCTTGCTCTCTGGAAATGTCTGAGAAATCCCATCCGGGAAAATCCCCACCGCCGCGCGTAAATAGGATAATCAGGTAGGTTCTTCAAATAGACAGCGGGTGTGGAGCAGCCATTACGCGGAAACTTTGGCAAACCGTTTTCGCGAACACACGTTCTCGGCTACGTTAATTCGCCTTTCTCAGTCGCGTGTGTCGACTCAGCGTAAACCTTGCTAGTCACGGCAGTAGGCACGTTGTTCTCCGAAGATGCATGTTTGTAATGGTCGTCCACTACTCTGGTGCGAATATTCTCGTTTTTACTATCTCTTATACTAAAACTGAGTAAAGAAAGTATTGAAATGCCTCAGAAAGAAAGAGACTTTTTGTATTGTGAAACTCTGATACGAAGAAGAAAGTGATTTTTTTCTTGCTTTTCTATCTGGTAATTTTCTTTTTTTAATTAGTTGAGTAACCAGAAAGTTCTGTGTGGAAATTGGTTTGTGGTCACACGTCTGTCGAACTATCAACGATTCTATTCCTGAACTTCACACAGAATTTTTACCAAGTTTGATATTCACCGATCGATCTGATCTGATGCCAGGAGCCTTGAAGTGTACGGATATTTTGATTTTGAAAAACTTCACATTTATACCTTAACGCAATTTCTAATTTTAGAAAAGGCTCCAAATTGTTTTCTTTACATTTTGCTGGAATATAGCAAAGTACGCTTATAAAAATTATGCACGTTCGCTGAAATTTTTGTTTAAAAAAATAAATGTCTTAATTTTTTGGTGTCTTCTAATTTTTTGGTGTCTTCTATTGAAGATAGTATTTTTCTTGATGAAATTTGTTTTATAAAATCAGGTGTTTAAATGATGTAATGAAAATTTTTTGAAAAAATTAATAGTTTTTTGCGTAAGGTTTTGGTCACTTAGTCACACTTTTTTTAAATTACGCAAACACGTTTTTCTCAGAAACGGCTCCAGTTTTTTAAAAACCTAGTTTTACTCGAAAAGAGCTGTATTCGTTTAATAAATGGACATAAAGACGATCACTATAAAAACCTGAATTTTTGTAAATTACTAATGTTCAACTTCATTTTTGAAATTCGGAACGTTGGTATGTGAAACCTGTCGGATAGTGTAACGGTTAAGTTCATTAGTTGCGAAACATAAGTACTTGTTTTCGACACCCAGCAATGGCAAATATTTTTTCTGGTTCGAAACGTTTGGGGGTTCAAACAGTGTTATAATATTATACAAACCGTTATTAATAATATGAGAAAGTATGTTGTAGTAAAACACCACTATTTTCTGCAGTTGTTTGTGGATGTTCGCCCCAAGGAATAACCTTTTTGCAGATGGATGTGAATTTCCGTAGAAGGATTATTATGCTCTATGCATTTATATTAAGAGTTGACCCCAATTGTTTCAACTTTGATGTACAACTTCTGTTAATTATTTGGTTAACAGCGGGGTACTCCACTTGAAAATAATTTTTGTGGTTTGGGGCATGTATGGTTTTGCCAGACGACCACAGAGTTTTGTGTTTTAAATGACTACTGCATCAACGTGTCTTCTGAGAATATGTGGGAGCGTCGCAAAAGTGTGTTGCACTTATTTAATTCAAATCTCCAATATTGACTTTCATGTTAATGTTGTTTCATGTCTATGTGACGTACTTACAAAATTCACATTCAAAATGTCACTGAAGACAACGATCGTGCGGTAATGTCAACACTTAGTAAATTTTGAACACTATCCACAATTATAAGTATCGATTACTTAGTATTTTTCAACCTATATGAACATAATTTATTATCACACAACTTTCGGTAAACTTCTTTCTTTTAACAAGAGTAGAACTTACAAACAAAAAAATTTGGACATATTATGAGCATATTTAATTACTAGACCATTTTTGACTACCCTAATGTAATACAATGATCAAATTCTTGCGTGCTTGAACAATCATCTTGCTTGGGTGCCAAATAATATTCCAAAATCTAACTAAAGTACCTTAGTCAAAGTTCATGATAATTATATCTAGATCTACGTTGTAATTGAAAATAAAGAAGTTGGCTACGCTACAGTGGTTAATTATGCAAAAAGCGTTTGGTAAATTGAACTGTGTTGGTAACAAAATGAGTTGGTTTATGTCATACAATTTTGTCTGTATTTATTGAAAATTGAGCATGGAAGATGAGTTCTTGGGGACAAACAATTTACTTTACAATATAATTTGCACTAATCTTTAATTTGCTCTTTTATTTTAATGGAATGTTTGCAACTGTAATGAAAATCTTTATTTTATAATTCGATTATTCATAATTCTTTCAACAGTTTTACATTAAACGTTCCTTTGAGGCAAGAGTGCAGCGCGCGCTTACATACGTCACAAGAAATGAGTCAGCTGTAGACGATTAACTTTTGTATGCTAACCAAAAGTTTATTTATCGTTAAAATGCAATCAATAAATATAGTATTACGTATTCAAGAAATAGATGCCTTCAATCTCATATTTCTATTATTTAATAGTTCTTTGAGAATATTCATCATCATGACAACACATTCTTTTCATGATAAAATTCTTTACTAGCGTTTGAATTTGTTTTAACGCATGTATATCGTTTCTTGTGTATATATTTAGAAAAAGGAATACGTTAATACGTTTGATAAGAACAAGAATAATGACCAGAAGAAGTCGTTAATTCCAGTGCGAAACAGATATATGTACGTCAGTGTGTTACTCACTATATCGTTTACTTTATTTGCAATACAAATGAGGGATTATTTTGGAAGCAGTTTTTCCAGTGCATTATACGTTGCTCGAGATGATAGTGGCTTCCCGCAAAACATGCAGTGGTAAACAGTGTCCGACTGAGGTGGCACGAGTTTTCTACCTACATGAAAAATGTATCTCGAATTTATTTACTTTTTCGCACCAGTAGCACGATTATCACACACTGCCATACAAAAGTCTTTCTCATTCGCAGCTACTTCACGCAACGAAGTGTATAAAGTCTGCGTGTTCGTTTGTTTTTAAAAAAGATAATCCTTTTCAAAGCAGAAATTTTCAACTCGCTCTCGCAGGCGGTCGCAAAAATTCGGTTCGCGTTTGACCTGTCGACTCGCAGCGCACGAGCTCCGGCAAGTAGTGAGTGTCCACTCACCTTGTTCGTCGCGGAAAAGCAAAACGAGCGGAATTGGAGCCGTGGATTGTCCCTAATACTAAAATTCGCCGTAAACCGATAGACGAGCTGGCGCGCCTGAGGCGCGGCGCTGGAGCAGCGGAGTTGGGGGGGGGGGTGGGGTCGGGGGTGCAACGAGGGCGTGGGGGTGCGTGGCGTGGGCCGCGGGAGACGGCGCCAATGCTGCCGGCGAGGCTGCAAAACGCGGCGGGGGCGTCAGGGCGTAGCTGCGAGTTAATTCTATTACGCGAATGCACAGAGCGCGCGGGCGGGCGGGGCGGGGCGGGGTGGAGCAGGGAGAGGCGTGTGGGGCGGTGGAGGAGGCGG
>JAHLJT010000177.1:0-28219 GCA_031308135.1 Acheta domesticus
GGGGAGGGGCGAGGGGGCGTCATCCCTTATCGTGCCCCGGAGGCGGCAACCGTTGACCCTGCAAGGGTGAGAGCGGCGTAGAGAAATGTCATTGCCAACTGGCGAACGCTTGATATTTTGGGTATTTTTTTAATTGGAGATTAAAAGTGATAGGGTACTGAAGTATACAGTTCGGCTGGAGTAAAATGACCGGTGTATGCGGAATGATTTTAATATTCAAGTTTAATTTAAAAGCATTTTAAGAGTTCAACAAGAAGTTTACAGTTGTTATATTAATGCACATGATAAGCGAAATTTATGAATGAATTATTCAAAATGATCCATAACGTTTCCTATATCTTAAAGAGAAAATGTAATAATTTGAATTTTGTTAACAGACGCAATCAATGACAATTTGGTACCCGAAGAAACCCAATGGAGTGGGGGTTGGGTCAACGCCAGACCTGAGAGGAAATTGCAATCTAAGTGAGGGGAAAATTTATTAACATGTAAGATAAAATAATACGAGTATTCAACAACAAATACAATCGTTTTCTCTGCCAGTTTCTGTTAAAAATCTTCTCAGTTTTTGAGGTATAGAAAAGCCATTCACATTTCCAATATTTTTCTATACATTTGGCTCTTTCTTCGAGGACACAGATGACAATGTCTTTTTTATTTATTTCTTTAAAGAACTAATCAACATTTACAACGTTTCCTCCGATTGCATCTACATCGATAGATACTAAAATACAACGTGCTTGTGGACATAGTATAGCAACGTGCTCATGGACGGTTTGTGAGAGAACGCCAAAGATTTTTCGAAGCAATATACGCATGTCGAATTTCGATTTTTTCCGAACATCCGATTAGGCGTTGAAAGACGAAACTATCACCAGAGTTATTAAAAAAATACAATAATAAAAAAGCCGACATGTAAAGAAGAGGAAGACCAAAACAAACTTGGAAGGAAGAAAGACTACAAATTTTACAGAAAAATTGCAAGAGAAAGATTGGGAAGATAGAGATAGAAGGAAAATCAATATTAAAAGGTTACTTCAATAGATATAGACATTATGAATAGTTGGTGTATAATTTGATGTATTTGGGAAAAATAGGAAAAGGTATTTTGTATATAAGAACCTTAAATAAAATAAAATGAATAATCGAAGTCCTTTAACGAGAAACTGTAACTTTTTGACAAAGATGTAGAAAAGAATGAACACTAGGGGGCTATGATAGACACCCATCCAATAGATATGCGAGTGTTTATGTACGAAAGACAATATGGGTTTCTGTTTCACAAAACCACTTGAACCACGCATTGGAGCGAATGTACTCAAATTTTTCACAGACGCTTTGAGCAATCGAGTAAACTTGACGAGGCTTTGCGATCGCGAAATGTTGCCCCAAGTTGTATTTCACCCCAGAACTTTTGTTTCTGCAAGTGACATCCATTGTACCGGACGCTCCCGAGGCGGAGTTGATCGGAACATTGATAAGGGGAGTTTGGAGCGGGTGAGAATGACGCGGGCGGTACTTTGGAGCTGGCGAGGCAGTCTACAGAATACTTTCATGCTACTGAATAAAGTGATTATAATTGTAAAGGATATTCGAATCTTCCACATTCCAACAAATGTTTAATACAATTTACAACTTAACTCGTGCATTTATTTTGTTGCGATTATTGTATTTGTACGCATTACGATGTAATAAATAATAAAATGTAACCGTGTCAATGTGATATATAATACGCGTAGTTATTTGTTAATTCAATGATATTGAACATTAGACTTTTGCATCATCAAGAAAAGGTTAGATAATGTTTGAAATTCCTCCATAAAAATTGCTAGCAATACACATAAATAATTATTCATTTTAAACTTGTGAAACGTGTTAAGAAAAAATATTAATACATTTTTTAATTTCAAACGTTCTTAGTAGTAAAAATAAAGGGATTTATATTCATTTTTACTAATATATGGTACAAACATTTATAGAAGCAAATTTTTATATTTGTTTTGTTTCCACGAACGCTATAAGAACATGTTCACAATGTTGACAATTCGCTCTACTGCGCATAAAATATTGTCTTCAATATTTCTTTCTAGTAAAGCTTTCAAAATTTATCATAGTATTTCTCTTTGTGTATTCTGTATCAAAACGCATAATCGCCCATTCCAGTATTTTATATTTGCATCTGTAGATATTTATCTTCAGCGCAATAAAAGAAGATATTCCATGCGCTCATAGAAATAAGATTTTCATTAACAAAAGTATCTCGTATTTCAACGTATTTACAAACATTTCATATGGCGTAGCCATTGCAAGGGCGATGTACACTTGGCTACGTTTACAGAGCAAGAATGTAGAACTGCATTCTTCACGGACAGAGAAAAAATCTACCTCCCGGCCGTCTTTCTTCCGAATCAAACACGGGAAATGAATTACCTCCTTCAATTTTAAGTTATACGGCGTATTCTCTTTTTTAGCAGCTCCTCGCAGAATGAATTGTGCCTGCTTGCGTTGCCGCCGTGCACACTCCTTGGGCCACGACCCGAGCGGCGCGTTTCCCCTTTAGCGTTAAAGACGAGCTTCCGCATTCTTTTGCGCTGTGGCCGAGCTATAGTCCGTTCCGACGGGGTACTTTTCCCATCAAAATGACTAATACGTACCTACCACAAGCAGAATCCGTGAAATTCTTGGCATTCATCTATAGTGCGATTTTTCCAAATCTGCCCCTCAAGCCCCTATGGCCACGATGGAATATCACAAGGCATTTTGCGGTCTTTCAGCGTCGTACCACTAGAGGAGTCTCATGATCGCAAGCACTGCTTGAAACGGTCGCTATCATGCGATACCTGGCGGCACATCTGGTACCGTGACAGATTCCATCGTGAAGACGGACCTTGAGGGGCAAAGTTAGAAAAATCGTAGTATGGACCGGTGACTCACATGAAAAAAGAATATCGAAACAACGAGAAAATAACAAAATATCAAATTACATAAACTTTTCTGGATAATAGGTAGAAATTCCCTTCTCTCCATTCGAAATAAAATAATTATATAAAAGCCATCCTTAAGCCAATATGCACTTATGGCATCCAACTTTGGGCATTGCTAGTCAATCGTTATAGGACCCTACAAAGATTTTAGTTTCAAAGTCCATCTGAATTCTACCTAATTGCACCATTGTACATTTCTAATAAACTATGTGTAATAATCTAAAGGTTCCAATGATGTACGAAACTGTGGCCAATTACAGTAGAAATACCTGACACATTTCAAGATCACCGTAATCACTTGGCCGTCAACATCCTGGACAACAGCGAACAAATATGCAGACTAAAATGATACAACCATTAGATTTAACATACAGATTTTGTGACATAAAACTATTTTTTAATGTAACAATCAAATTAATGTTTAAATTCAGAAGATGCACCAAAGGGTGCATCATGTCTTTTATATGTGTATGTTATTATTTATAATACATATGGATGACCGATTATTGAGTGTAGGTCATTAAAGAACACCAGTTCAACTGGTGAACTGGCGTTTTTTTAATGACCTACACTCAATAATAGGTCCATAATATTAATCAACAGGGGTCAAGAAATCAAGCACGTATTATTTATAATACATTAAAAATTTCACCGAATGTTCCAAATATAACAAATTCTGATACAAAAATTATTTTTAACGATGAAGTGCTTTTGGAGTCTGCCACTTTTCCTCAAAAAATCACACGCAAAGTGGTAATTGCTCTGGACTCGGCAAACTCAGAACATCACTGATGTCACTGCAAGTCCCTCTGACCGGGAGGTTTAAGTCCGACGGTGGCAGGGTTTTCGACAATAGCGGTCAACTAGTGGAATTCAGTCGTTCTGTGGAGGACAATTCTAGCGACCGGCTGTTCTGATCGTGGTTTTCCGTGGTTTCTCCGATCAACACCAAGCAAACGTAAGTAGCGAACGGCAGTACCCTAACAAATGGACTACCAACCGCGCGCGATCTTTCCTTCCTCTTCCTTGTCTTATCCTCACCCCTAACGTACATTTACACTAACATGCACTACACTACTACTACATATGCGGGAATGGTCGGAAGCTTAGAGCTTGTCCCGGCTGGAAAGGTGCCCCGCTGGTGGGAGATACCTGGTTAAGGAATACCCCTCTAGCCGACGATAGGATCTCGGATCTCGCCATCCAGCGGGGAAAAATACCGCCTTCTCCGGAGGCCTAAATATGCACTACACTTTCGGGACTAATGACTTAAGAGTTGTCGTGTCCGGAATCACTAACCATCAATTAATGAATGGTTGGAAATGGCAATATATTAGAAACGGAGAATGTGACTAAAAGATGACATTGGTGACCATTACTGTAGTGAACGAGAAACGGATTTAGTTGTGTTCGCTACAAAAGAAAACTTTGTATTCATTGATATCTCACCCTTGACTAACGCCTTGGAAGAAATTAAGTAAGTAATTATTTATTATCATTGTCCAAACATCATTATAAATTGTACATTTGCACTGGATAGTTTGAAAAAATAATTCTGAAAGAAGTTGAAAAGAGATTGTCCGTTTGGCTTTCGTTCGTATGCTTTCGAATGATATTTCATATGACATATCCTAAATGTAGCATAAGCTTCTGAGAACGGTAGAACTGCGACCCTTTGACCTTCCACCGTTCACCATGATATTACGATGATCATCTGGCAAGACGTAGTCAAGGGCATCTGTGGCGAAACCTGCCGCGAGTTATTTTAATAACGGTTGGGTAATATTAGCTTCACACAAAATTCTAGCTGTCAAAACAAACTAGACGTTAAAAACAAGAACATTTTTCACCTAGATTATGCGACTGAAACTTTCGTTTGTTCAGCCCTGGTTTATCGTGAAAAGCAGTGAGACGATGCGAGCAAGCTTTTCGTTGCTTGTCGCCGCTGCACCCATAGGGTGCCGGTAATAGGAATGTAGGCGTTAGCGACAATGAAAAATAACCAACGTTTGTAACATAATTTTTGTTCATAACTAATATTGTTATTTCATATTAGCAAATAATGTTCATAATAAAACGAAAATATCTCGTTTAAAAAATTTATTCGTTCCAATTATCACAAAACTGAGAAATATTTACACCGTATTGAATGCATATAACTTTCGCGCACTAAGAGCATATAATTAGCGGGGGCACAGTTCTGATATCGCACATAGAACGTTAAAGAAGCTTAGTTCCGCGGTGGGTTGGATGTATCTCCTCAGGATTTTCTAATTTCTTACTGTACATGCCATTCGAAAAACTCTCGATAATGAGCAACTTTTGTTTCTGCAAATACAATTTTTAAGATGAACGATATACGACCTTAATTATCAAAGAAAGGAAAGAATAAAGAAGGATTTGATATCACAACGACAGGCCATTGCTTTATTTTTGAATTTTTTAATATTACATATCCCTTGTTACGAAGTAATCTTATTTAATAAATGCAGCCTTTGTAGTAGGCGTGTTTATTGTACTTCTGTAAATACAAGACGAATACTAACCCATTTTGGACACAAATCATAACATGATCTAATTTTCCTTTATAGTCCAGCAAGCTAGTATTATTCCGATTTAAGAAGCAGAATGCTTAGGACGTAGGAAAATGATCACCTGTAATTTGTAACGATGACAATAACGAGAAAGTGTAACACAGTATTGGTGGCAGTCGCATCGGGGTCTTTGCGATGATTCGTCGCGACGCATCCTTCTAATCCCTTTGTTGTCCACAGCGCTTATCTTGACCCATATCGCTGGGTAACTTCGGAAAAGTTTCTTGTACTAGTATTTAAAAATACTACGCTTCAATGGGCACAGACATTCAAAGAAAACTATGGAGCATCTGGTCATGCGAGAAGTGACCTACGGTTTCGTTAGTTACGTAGAACCTCTAGAAAATTAAACTAATAGTGCTACAGAATGGCACAGACTTTCCCGTATTACTTTTGTATTTCCTTTGGTCTCGGCTAGCTATTCGGACTTGCCACATATTTTAGCCAGCTGATATCGCCATCCATATTATATTTTTTTGACATTTTCTTAATTTTTCGGTTTCCTGTTAGAAGAACAGAAATATTATTTTTAACAATATTGAAGAACAATAAAACCTCGTACTAAATAGCAATTTTCTTTGAAATATTTTGAGTCGTTTACCAGAAAATGGCGTTTAAACGCTACTCTGGAAATTCGAAATTTGAAGCTCTTTTATTGACAGACAATTTTTGAGTTTTCGAAAACCTCATTAGACGTCATTTGAAGTACATCAAACACAAATACAATAGTGTTTACAAATCGCTGGAAATGTGCATATTAACGATGTGAGAGAACGTTCAAAAAATTACATTTGTGTAATTTTTTGTAAAAACAAAAAAAATATACCGAAACTTACGTCGTATTAAACAGTGCAATTAGCACTGTCGATTCAAAAAGTTTTGAAGAAAAAATTTTAAGCCATTTTTTAGTAAATGGCGTTTGTGAGCGTTACTGAAAGTGCGGTATTTTGATCTACTTTTTATAGAAGAAAACGGTTGAGATTTCGAGAAACATTACTTGACATTATTTAAAGCACTTGTCTCATAAATATAATAATGTGAACAAATCGACGTTAATGTAAATGTTACGACGTGAGAGACAAGTAAAAAAATATTGTTTTTTGTAATTTTGAAAAAAACAAAAGAATAGTGCAACATTATATTTATGTCATCTTATAGAGTACATTAAGCACTATCCTTACCAAAAGTTTAAGAAAAAGTTTGGAGTGACTTTTGAGAAATTCTTGTTTTTGTTATTTTTTTAAATTGCACATATTGCAAGGACTATTGCGCGAAAACTACTAAAATTTTCAACAAAATGTGCATGACCTTAATGAAAGAACTCACTGTGGAGAACAAATGTTATGTGAAGGAAAAGTCTCTTATCTTTAATTTTGTAGTTGTAAGAAGACGCCGAAAAAATCAAACTTTTGCATTTTCGAAAATTTAGAGTTAACAGTAAAATTCGGACCTATTCCACCATAATAAGTGTATTTTACTCTATTCTTACAAGAAATTTAAGAAAAAATTTGGAGTTGTTTTTTGGGAAAATTTTGAAAACGTTGGGGTTGCCGCATGCCAACTCTTTGTGGATTCAAATAGCATTTCCGAAGCTTGAAAAGCAATTTCGGAAAGGCAACGCTGAAAATAGTGGTTAAAAGAAATGTCTATTTTTCAAATGTTGCCGACCAAGCTTTGTGCCCTTATTCATAATTCAACTAAAAGCTGCTGTAAAAGAGTGGAGAAGAGATTCTGAAGACCAAGAAAAAACTTGCGCATGTATTTCTTCTTTTTCCAACGCATGCATCCCCCCAATGACATACGTCACATACATTTTTGTTCTTATTGACGATAAATAAATTTAAAATATATTTTATGTATAAAATATATAAACGCAATCTTAGTCTATGTCCGACTCGCCTGCTGATGTTGATATCCTGCTGATGTTGATTCGAATATCCTTTTTGAGAATGCTACAAAGAAACCTAATTAGACCAGCAACATTGTATTATTTGTAAATTTCTGTAAGGCAATCACTATACACTTTATCGTAGAAACATTGGAGGCGAACTAGGGTAGCTGTGAACGATAAGAAATAACCCCTGTAGTGGCTTTGGTTCAGAGGGAGGCGGTTTAAAATGCCAAGATGGTCATGTTGTTTTCTTGAGTGAAATGGTATGACAAGTTTATCTCAACCTTCCTGTACTATTTACCATCCCTCAGTTCCTAGCTTTCTCAGAAGCTTGATGTGTATGCACTACATCTCCGACTATGATTTCAAAAACAGCAGTAGGCATGGGCATTGAGTGCTGTGGCAAGATAGACTTTCCTTTTACGCCATGACACGCTTTCGTACATGATTCTCCGTCCTTAATTCCTTTCTCTTCTCCAGCAAGATGTACCAGCAGACGTGGAAGCTCAAGGTAACAATTGATGACTCCAGCGCTTCTCATAATGAAGATCTAGGGTTTGAGTTCCGTGACAAGATTTTGGACATTAGCTACTTCAGCCGCGATACAGGCGCATATCTACATTCAGCCCTGAAGGAGAACTGCGGCCTGTTGATCTGCTCGGTAGTTTTTCGTGGTTTCAATACTAGGCGAACGCCGGTGCAGCTTCCTAAAACAACGGGCCACGGACCGCGCGCGATCTTTCTTTTCCCTTCTTTGTCCTCATCCCTTATTTTATAACACACTTAAATGCACTACACTTCCACATATGACGGGAAATTTAGAACTGGTTGGAGGGAGGGAGATATCCGCTGGTTGCTGGTACCCTGGATGGGGAAAGCCTACAAGCCATCGTACAGTTCGACGCACCTTATATCACCATCCAGCTGGGGAAGAAAAAGCTCCCACGCACGTGATAAAAGCATACTCAATACTTACAGGAATCATGACCATAGTAAATAGACACCCGTAATACGAAATAAACGGTGACAGGATTGGGGGTTGTCAACGTGAGGTGGGAGATGATCTTAACCCCTGCTGGATAGCGAGATCCGGCGCACACCCCTGCCCTCGGCTATTGGGGGTTTTACCCACCAGGTACCTCCACAGTGAATGCCACGCACCGACCCCAGCCCGAGAACAAGCCTCTGAGCTCCCGACCAGTCCTCACTACGTCATGTGTGGTAGTATAGAGCATGTTAGTGTGTGTGAGCAAGTAAGGTGTGAATATAAATAAATAAAAATGTTCTTTATTGGTGGCGAGGCCATTTTAGCCTAGCTCAGGCCTTTTGCCTCCTCTTCCACCTGACACTTTCAAAAATGTTTCTTACAATAGTGCATGATAAAAAGGATAAGATGGATGAAGGGTTTTTCACATAACGTAGAGACAAGAGTGATAGCAAGGGAAGGAAGGAGTTTGATAGAAAAGGAAATTAATCTCACAGCATTTGTGTGATTAAGTTATATTAATTTCAAGTTAGGGATGTATTAAAATTAATCCAAATATATCGAGATTAAAACACTAACGAATTTTACTAAAATTTAGAGAAATGGATTTTTTTGACATCAGTAAGTTTGGATATCAGAAGAGAAATAGAAGAAACTTGTTTAAATCGGTGAAATGTTAATAACTAACTACTAATTGTTTCAAACAGAGGTTTTAATTAGAATTAGAAAAAAGGAAGGGATAATGAATCGCGCGCGGTTACGTGGCCCATTTGTTAGGGGTACTGGCGCCGTTCATAAGACCACGGGTATTGGTGGGAGAACAACGAAAACTACCGATCGAGATCAGCCGGCCTCTAGAATTCCCCTGCAGACAGCGATTAAATTCGACCTAGCTATCTAGTTCATGCTGATTACCCGCCACCGTCGGAACTACGACTTAAGACCTCCTGTTCAGAGGTACTAGCAGGTGCCACAATTGATGCCCTGAGCCACATCGTTCCATGGCATACGAGGCGACAGGCCGCAGAATGTCTTGTCCTTTCCTTTAAAACAGCACGTGACACGATGGGCTGAAAGACTACTTTGAACAGTACGCCGCAGAACAAAGTGCCTGTAGCACGCACAATGACGAAAAAGAGAAGCCACTAACAAGCGCGAATAAATGAGGAGATACCCCTATGACTGGCCCTTGAGAAAAACACTCTCAGTTGAGAAAGGATAAATGATCTATACGGACAAATCCAAAAGTGTGCGAGGATGCCAATAGGAATACAATAAACCACTATACGAATACTGGAAACTTATAGTGGTGGGATGGCCAAAGTACTAATAATTCATGTGTTAATAAAAAATCTTGTAACGAAACACAGTGTATTCAATACATAGGTTGGCGTCCGTAGGCATCGTACAAACATGAATAAGGTGGTAGTGATAGGATGGTATGAGGATGCAAAGACAGCGACCACAGTACTGCATTTGAGAGTAGTGACGGAGACGCCCACGAGATGGTGCTGGTGGAAGCGCAGAGACGTTGGCATGCGAAACGACAGGCGCATCAGGAAATGCGCCGGAAAGCGACTCAGCGCAGAGAGCAGACAGAGAAAATGTCTGTGCAAGAGAGAGAGTGAAGAAAGAGGGACGAAAAGGAACGGAGCAGCAGTGCAACATCTCTATGCTGTTTGCGAAAAATCTGGTTATTTCCAGAAGTTTCCTCGTTTGCGAGGCGGCGGGCGGGACCGTGTTCTGTCAGCATCTCTTTGAGTACGTACGGCGCGACGCTGCCCTCGGAATGCCCGCTCCTCTTTGCTACTGCAGCGCGGAGCGGGGAACTGGTGAACTGCGTCAAAACAGTGTCGCAGCGTTGGCAATATTTTTCGTATTTGTTTTATAGAATTAGTACGATAGATGACCGTCTTTCAACAACTTTAGTGAGACAGAGAAAAGGAGAAGGCAGTGACTAAATATAAACACTTTTCCAAAAATAGAGGGTAAAACAAAAACTACAAGAAACTCGACTACTTCAAGGAATAAGTTGTGATCTTCTTCATATGCAGCATATGTATTATGTATCTGTTAATTGTTCAGATTTTCCCTTGATCTTATTTATTTGTTAACCCTTCGAGCGGGCGCAGCTGTTGCACGGAGTGCACGCATACATTTTTGCTTCTCATTAATATTAACGGAAAATTTCGTTTGCTGAGGACGGAAAGTATTCCAACAGCAGAGTATTAGTCATCGAACTGTGTTGGTAATATGTCTGTCAACCGAACGATAGCAGTTTCCTGGCGCCTTTGTCGCAGCCTACCTTTCCGTTGCACTCCGTGCCACGACGCGCGCCCGGTCCAGTGAGTCAACGCGATACTGAAACCCCTCGCATGGCACGTCTTCCTGCTATCAGACGTTTCTCGCAACAGATCGTATTGCGTCCATTCAAGCGATATTGCAATGAGTGGCATCGTTTGTCAGTTCCCAAAAAGACGCTGACATAGTAAGTTCTTCGCCTATTCAAGTGAAGAAAAGCGTTTAGATCTCTTTGTGAATGATGTATAGTAACAAACTTGCCAAATTCTTTACTCGTGTCTGATAGATAAAGACCTACAGCACTCACTAACTCCAATAACACGAAACCATAATATTATGAGATTTGCATTTTTTTTAAAAATTTCAAATATTCCTCGTTTATATAGGTCTCGCATGTGAAGGCTGAAGATATTCAACGAAGAGCTCTCGGATGATGAAGTTGAAATATGTTTTTGATGAGAGTTCTGGCAGCGGGTGATGAAGAGTAATTTGAAGAAGATGATCATTTGAGTAATTCGGATTATCTGACGACAGTGAAAGTGAAATTATTAACATACCATATCGGAAATGACTTCTTTCACAACGGCAGGGATAAAAAGTTACGTTGGAATAAGATCCTCTGACCAAACTTCCAAAAGTTAGATCTAAAAATATAGTGAAAGTGTTACCATGGCCAAAATTGTGCGCCAAAGGATGCTCTAAATGAAATATCGGCATTTCACAAGATTCATAGACCTTGGAATAATAGACAAGATTGTATTGTATACAACATGTACATTGCAAAAAACAAGAAACTTGAAGTCCAGTATTCTCGTGAAAGAGATTCTCAAGAAACAGACAGAACGGAATATTAGCGGTGATTGCATCTTTACTTGATTGGGACGAAGAAAGGGCAGCATGCTAATGTCCAGGAGCTGTGGCAAACAGATGGAAGCGGAATGCAAATTGTGAGGCTGCTTTTAGTTACAAAGATTTTTGTTTCTTTTTACGGTCTATCGATTTGATGACAAGGAAACGCGGCATGCTCGGCAAGAAATGATAAGCTTTCTGCTATTCGAGAAATATTGGAGGAGTTCACAGAAAACTGTAAAAAAATTACAGCTTAAGTGAATTTGTTACAGTGGATAAATGCTTCAACCCATCAAAGAAGGTGTGGTTTTGTTCAGTAACATTCCAACAAACCTGCACGCTACAGTGTCTAAAGATTTATTTGCCTTATGTTGTGCAAAAGCGTTTTATACTGGGAACCTAGAAGTGTACTGCGGAAAGCAGCAGAAGAAGGGAGCCCTACCAAATGTCAAATTCTCCGGATGATATTGTTATGTGAGACTAGTTTCACATTTACATAGACCAACCAGACAAACGTGATAACAGACAATTACTACACAAGCTATTGTTTGTCAAAACGGCTGTTAGATATTGGTTTGACAACATTAGGGACTTTGAAAAAAAAACAAAAAAGAAATACCTCCAGAATTTCTACAACAAAACACGTGAAGTAAGAAATCCTCTACTTTTGGATTCCAAACAAAGATTTTACTCTAGTTTCTTATGCCCAAGAAAAGTAGAGCGGTCGTGCTTCTTTCAACAATGCATGACAAACCTGACATTGACTGTGATACGAGAAAGCCATGCATCATCCATGGATTAATAATGCTACAAAAGGAGGAGTGGATACTGTGGAATCAGATGTGCAGTTCGTATCGTGTCAAGAATTACTAGACGGTGGCCAATGTCTCTTTTCTCAGAGTTTTGGATATTGCAGGTGTGAATGCAACACGTTCTTTTGAAAAGCAACATGCAAGACTGCGTAAGAAGCCGCAGAACATTTTTACACAATTTTGGCATTTTCGCTGTTTCAAGACCATATGGTTAGAAGAGCAAAAATTTCTTCACTTCCTTTGGACATCCGTGCATTTCTGAGCCGGTATAAGCAAGGAAGAGTCCACAGAAGAGCAAGAACCAAACAGAAAAACGCGGCAAATGCGTGAAGTGCGGCCGGGTGAAGAATACGACAACAACACTCAGATGTCAAATGTGTGGACATTCACTTGCAAACAGCATGCAAAGTGTATTTATCACTGCATCACATGTTTCTAATACTGAAATAAAATCATATTTTGAAGTTATGTAAGTTTAACATTTGTAATTACGCAAAGGATTTTTTAAAATTGTATTACTCGTAAATAAAAAAGAAATTATTAATGTTACAACACACACTCATTCTAAATGTGTAAATATTATTATACTATAGTTATATAATACAAATATTTACTCGCCATGCATGTAAAAAATAAAAATCATAGGTGTTTGCACGCAGTGCAACGCGCGCCCCGCTGGTGTGACTAAATTAGGCGCGCCCGCTCGGGGTTAGCTAATATTAATAACAAAAATAATTTTTGCTGTAGTATACAATCTTTTAACAATTCAATGCATTTGAACAACCTTCAGTTTGATTAAATGTAATAAACCATTTTTTGAAAGTTTAGCAATTTTAATTGGTGTCCAACCTTTTCATAATTCAGTGAAGGATAATATATTAAGATGTACATGATCCGTATTTTTTTTCAAATTTAATACATCTTTCTCCTCAAATTGTGCACTTATGTCTCCAAACACGTCACGTAATATTCTTTAATTTTTTATCATAAGTCATGCTGCCTTTGTCTAATGTATTTTCTCGAACGAGTTAATAATTATACCAAACAACTGCGAACGCAATTAAAACATAAACAAATAGCCACGTAGAGGGCAGTTGGATTTCATAGAGCTTCTATTGCACATATTTGTGGGTCGCATAGGTACAGAAGAATAAAACCCAATGAATGACTCTCTATCTGTGCGGAAGGAACATTGGGCTAAACAGCAAACAATAGAATTAGGCAGAAACTTAAAATCCAAGCCACTAATGAAAAGTAGCTGAATAAATGTCTTGTGTATAGCGCATTGAATCGATTGTCAAGACTTTTCATAATTTGAATAAGAGAATGAAGAAGAAGAAACGAGCGTCTACCAACATGCACCTAACTACCACAGGTGTCAGGAGACCAGACCAGAGAATAGAAGCTTATCCAGCTGGGGGTGGTGCTCTCTACGAGGGAGTTATCTCGGGGTGTACTGCATGCCGACGTAAGCCAAATTTTGTATTTCAGTGATGGCGGTAACCCGTCAATCTTTCCGGATGTGACATACTTATCACTTTCAGGACTAATGACGTAAGTAGTTGAAGCGCTCGGAAACAATAAACACTCATCCACTTACGCCACTAGTTTCTATGGAAGTTGTAAGGCACTCAGACCAACACACCAGTAGCAACGAGCATTAAGGTATAACGCCCTGGTGCACTAGTGACGCACTGGTGATTGGGAAGTTTTTGTTTTCTGAAACGCAGGTGCTGTAAATTTGCGTGGTGCATTTAGCATCAGGAATTTGTACCTGCTGCGAGTCTGAGTGCACTGAATACTACGTTCCCGTGGCTCCCTGGCAATTCCGGAGAATGCTGGAGCAGCACCACCCAAGAATACTGGCTATCGATCCCGCACGATCCTTCCTTCTAACCTGTCTTTATCCCAAATTCTTAGGACCGAGCGATGTGCTGATCAACCCACACATAATAGGCATCATGATTTGGAAAAAATCTCCATTTAGTGACAGAGATAAACTGAAAGTGCTCTTTTGAACAGGCTCAAAAAGAGAAAACGAAGAATAAAAGAAAAGAAAAAGAAGAAGAAAAATAATTAGAAGAAAAATAAGAAAAATGAAAAGAAGGAAATAGAAGAAGAAACTAAAAGTAGAAAAAACGAAGTAGAAGCAATCAAGAAGGGGAAACGAAGAAGAAGAAGAACACAGGAGAAGAACGAAGAAGAAGAAACAAAGGAGAAGGAGAATGAAGAAGGGGAGAAACACGAAGTAAAGAAGGAGAATGGCAAAAGAGGAAGAAACGAAAAAGGAGAAACGAAGGACAAATGAAGACAAAACGAAGAAAAGGAAGAAACGAACGAAAGAAGAAGTAAATACGAAGAAGAAGGAGAAAGTAATAAGATACAAAGAAGAAGGAGATACGAAAAGAACGAGATATGAAGAAAAAGGAGAACGAAGGAGACACACAGAAAAAAACGGAGAAGAAAGAATTAGCTAAAAGGAAAAAAAGAAGAAGAAACTAAGAAAAGAAGAAATATTAGAAACGATAAACGAAGAAGGAGAAACGAAGAGGAAGAAGACGAAAGATGAGGAAGAAGAAGAAACGAAGAAGAAACAAAGAAGAAAAAATAATAATCAGAAGAAGAAAAGTAAGAGGAAGAAGAAAGAGAAGGCGACGCTCTTCGAAGGGCTGCGCAGCTGTGCCGAGGCTGAGCAAACGCAGCACCGTCCCACGCTGCGGCGAGCGCGCCGCACCGGCGGGTCGCTCTGCGCTGCGCTGCGCGGCTTCTGTTTGACTTCGCGAGCGCTGCGTATACTGCACGCGACATGCTTGCTGTGTGTGTGTGGTGTGTGTGTTGTGTGTGTGTGTGCTGTATCTACGAGCGCGCTGCTGGCTGCTCCGGAGGTAATTGGATCTAGTTACAGTTTGGTATTCAGTTTTCGACCAAGAGACTAGTGTATAGACAGCATGAAGTACAATTTGTGTTGTGGAGTAATGTGAGAATTGATCGACACGTCATCATGTACCGTTGGATGAAAGCCTTGCCGTCAGTCCCTAATTAGCCACTAGTTCTGATATTTCTTAATCTTTCAGGTACTCCTGCACCATTCATTGTTTAATGTTCTATTTTCGTGTTGTTAACTTTTCGTTTAGTGATGTTTTTTAGAGCGACCTTTCACCTCATCCTTTTCTTCAATCTTATAAATTTGCTCCAGCTGTATATTATAGTTATTTTTTTTGCTTCTTGTGGGTCTTGAACTTTCCCCTTATGTCTCCAATATCTGCAGGTAAAGACTTGTTCAAGCCAAGATGATGTTAAAGAAACCTTGCTTGAGCTGATTTCAATCTTCGGACATTCTTCTGATGAACCTTCGGAAAAAAACTCAATATCTAAGTTTGTGGTCCACGATTGGGTTGGTATTTTGTGAACTCTTATTCTTGGTTTCCTTGAACCTGTCTTTTCCAAATGTCTCCTGAATCACTTTTATTCCGGTTGTATATTATAAGTTGTAGATAATTGGTCCATATTTTGATTTTTGTACAACGCTGGGTAAATATTAAAATGTTATTAGTTGTCAACACTTATCCCCTTAAAAATATGATCTTTACTCTTATGACATGAAAATACCTATAAGATGACAATTTGAAGAAATATTCATGTCGTAGGGTTCCGCTTCTTAAATCATAGGTTCTAATATTATATTCATTTTTTGATTTATTTAATATTATTACACTATTTAGAAAAGTTGTTATGATTTGCTTTTGCTTGAGATGTAATTCTTGCTTTATTAATTTTCCCTCTTTTTGATTGAAATATTATAATTTTTATTCTCGAAATAAGAAATATAAAGTTACGTATTTTTGCATTATAAAGAAGTACGGAACGTTACAATTCAATTTGGGGACTATTTTTGCATTACATTTTAAATAAGTGATTCTTAGAGAATAATGACAAAGACTTTTAAAAATACACAATACCCGAAGGAAAAAAATAGAAAACTTTCTTCTAGAACATTTTTTATGCATTCCATTTTGTAGATTGTGCAAACTTGCTGTTAATACGTTTTCCCGTTGTGCGAAGAATATTGTCTTTTAAACGTTTCACCATTTACCAACATTACGTAAAATCGTTTTATTTCATCAGGAACAATTTTTTTTTATTTACACACATCATGGTTTCAGAATTTTGCTTCAAAGAAGGGTCACAGGTGACTGAACGTGTCATTGCAGGGGCGAGAGTTACAAAAAATTGTGGAAAAAACTACTAACCCTCTTGTGACTTAATATTCTTTCATATTCTCTTTCCTTTCAGTAACTTGCAATTCAGTGTCAATCAATAAGTCTCAGTCTCAACTCTGAGGTGTACACGTGATTAATAATGGCGTCTAAGAATGTGACCACCTAAATACCCAAAGAATACCTTCGGTCAACTCATAGATCAACTTATTCATTAGACCAGTGTTGTCAAGGTCGATGCCACAAGTGGGAGTCCCTGGCACGAGTTCGACGACGAAAGCGCCCCTTCACGTAGTTCATCATCTCGCCACTACAGACAACGCCATTCATATTGTAAAAACGGCGGGGTTACTAATATTTTCTTTACGACGCGTGCCACTGCCACCAGTACAAGACCTTGACACACCACTGCATTAGACCAATATATTAATACGTCATTTTCATGCCAGCGATTAATAATGTTGATGACACTATTTGTATTTCAAGAGAATCACTTTCTTCTCAGTTCGAATGTATTCATTCAATAAATGCATATTTCTTTGTTATTAAGAAAGCGAGAAAAGTAAAAATATTTCAAATTGTGAGACAATATTCATTCTTCACAGAATAGTTCCCAAAAAGGAATTGCGATTATTTAAGTATCGATTGACTTAACACACTACAGAGACCCCGGAGGGTTGCCAACCATTTTCAACGTCTCTTCCAGTTATTTTCCTCTTTCTATTTGATTATCATTATTAGGATATTTAATGATAATTAAAGATGAATGCAATGATGAGATTGAATTTATATGACTATTCAACTATCCAAATTTAAAAGCACTGTTTCTTTATCAATGCAAATCTTATTTGGTATACATACTATGCTATGCTAAACTTTTAGTCTTGCAGGAATATTTTAAAGAAAAGTATTGTAAGTCACATAAACAACAAAGGCAATGAGAGACTAATACAGTAATTAAAAGTAATCACAAATCTATGAAAATATAAAAAATCTTATCAAATCCATCGTTTATAATTTTGCATGGAACATGTTATGGCATGCACACATTGAACTCGTAATTATGCTAGATTAGATAAAAGATCTTTTAGATAGAAGAAAATTTGAAATGTCTCAATAATTTCTGCTTGTATTAAAAATAATTATAATTTAAAGATTTCGACAGCACCTAGCAAGTAATGTGTGTACGCACGTGGTACTGACTGCAAATTAAATATTTTACTGGTGTGTCGAAACCCATTAGAGAACCTTGATCAAAACCTTATGACCAGACAAAATTAGAGGACTAAAGCGAATTGCACGTTGTATGTACGGATGTTGCATGCATACTAAAGCCCCACGGAGCGTTCAAATCTGATATCAGCATCGAATAGATACGAGCTTTCGTTATTATTTCACTTCCCCCAACGCATCTTTAGTGGTGTGCGTGTAATCGTGTATTCCCTGCGAATAACTGCGCGGGTAAATTAACTCGACCGGCAAAACCCTAGTACGTTACAAGGGTACGTTCACAAATATTTCCTTACTGCATCGGCGCGACCGCTATTTGGCGAGACCGATGTTCCGTGGCAAAGTCGAATCGGGGTGGTGTAATTCGATGGCGAGATACGAGCAATAAACTTTCTCCCTTTCTACGTGTCCGGCATGAAAGCGTGAACGAGAAGTGGTAAAAAACAGAGTCCGTTCCATGGAATATGTATAACGCAATCTGCGTGCTGGAGAAACTAATGGCAATTTTGTGCTGCGGAAAGCAAATTCCCGTTTTACATGCCTCTTTCCCCCGGCGGCGGCGACGCGCGGGCGGGCGCGCGAGCGGGCGGCCCGGCGGAGCGACCCCGCAGCGGGCGGGCACGCGAGCGGACGGACGGGCAGACGGGCGGACGGGCAGGCGAATGGCAGGGCAGGGGGTGGACGGTTAGTCGGGTGGAAGGCAGGCGGGGGACGGGCAGGCGGGGGGACGGGCAGGCGGGGGACGGGCACGCGAGGGGACGGGCAGGCGGATGGCAGGGCAGGGTGGTGGACGGTTAGTGGCGGACGGCAGGCGGATGGACGGGCAAAACGCATGGAAGGGCAGGGGTGGACTGTCAGTCGAGTGGAAGGGCAGGCGGATGAAAGGGCAGGTGGGCGGACGGGCAGGCGGGCGGACGGGCAGGCGGGTGGACGTGCAGGCGGGCGGACGGGCAGGCGGGCGGACGGGCAGGCGGGCGGACGGGCAGGCGGGCGGACGGGCAGGCGGGAGGACGAGCAGGCCAATAGAAGGGCAGGCGCGGGACGGGCAGGCGGGTGAAAGGGCAGACGGGTGGAAGGGCAGGTGGGTGGACGGCAGGCGAGTGGACGGGCAGGTGGGTAGACGGGCATGTGGGCGGACGGGCACAGGGATGGACGGGCAGGGGGATGGAAGGGCAGGCGGGTGGACGGGCAGAGAGGCGGGCAGGCGGGTGGCGGGCGGGCATGTGGAGGGACAGGTGACTGGGCAGACGGGCGGGCGAGTGGGAGTGCATGCGTAGTCGACGGATAGACGAACGAGTGGAATGGCTGGGGAGGGGGGCAGCTGCAACGCGGATGAATGTAAGAAATGGGGGGGGGGGGGATGAGAGGGTGGTGGATGACGCCTAAACGAACGGACGTGCGGTCTGGGCGGACGAATCAGTAAGCTTAGAGTCGAATAACTGATCGAGCGGGCGGATGAAAGGGTGGGCGTTGGAGTAGCAGGGCTAGGAGTAGTCGGGTTGCCAACGAGTAGGTAGACGAAGGAGACGAGGGCTTAAGCGGACAGGCGGGCAAACGAGTGGATGGGAAGGCGAGAGGGCAAGGTAGTTAGAGACGGACGTGCACCGACCGTACACTCTGACGTATGGACGAAAGACTGAACAAAACAAATGAACACGCAGGAAAACGAAAGATATTACTAGACCTTGGCGAGATGAAACATGGGCGCGCGAGTGGGCACGATGGCGGGCGAGTGAGCATTTGGGTGGGCGAGTGGGCACTGCAGTGGATTGACTAGTAATTGTGCAGGCGGGAGGGGGCGAGCGAGCGAGGCGCACGGGCAGGCGAGTGGACAAGGAGACGGGAGAATGGGTACGCAAGCGGTCCAGTGGGCACGCGGGCGGTCGAGTGGGTACACGGGCGGATGATGCCACGCGGACGGATGGGTGGGTTTGGGGCACGTCAGAGGGCACGCGGGAGGGCGAGTGATCACGGGAGCAGGAGTGTGGGCACGCAGGCGGTCGAATGGACACGCGAGCGGGTAAGTAGTCACGCTGGCGGGTTACAGAGCATGGGGGCGGATGAGTGCGCACGGGATAGGATGTGTGGGCATGGGGCGGATGAGTGGGCACAAGGCGGATGAATGAGCATAGGAGCAGAAAAGTGGGCTCTCAGACGGTCAAATGGGCACGCGGACGGGTGAGTGGGCACGCTGACGGGTTAGTGGGCACACTGACAGGTGAGTGGGCCCGCCGAGCGGATGAGTGGGCGGGTAAGTAGGTTCGTGAGCGGAGGAGTGAGCACGAGGCGAAGAGTGGGCTTGCGTTGGAAGAGTGAGCACCCGAGAGGGTGAGAGGGCACGCTGGCGGTTACATGAGCATGGGGGCGGATGAGTGAACGCGGTGGGCGTGTGATTGCGCACGCGGGTAGGCGAGTGAGCACTTGGGTAGGCGAGTGGGCACGTTGGTGGGTTGGTGACCCCGTGGGTGTGCGAGCGGGAGGGGGCGGCGGCGAGTAAGTGAGGCGCATGGGCAAGCAAGTGGGCACGGGGCCTTGGAGAGAGTGGGTACGTGAGCGGGCGAGTGAGCAAGCACACGGGAGGGCGGGCGAGTGGACACCAGACCGTGGGGAGAGTGTACGTGAGCGGTCGAGTGAGCAAGCACACGGGTGGGCCGGCGAGTGGACCACGGGGCCGTGGGGAGAGTGGGTACGTGAGCGGGGCGAGTGAGCAAGCACACGGGTGGCGGGGCGAGTGGGCACGGGGCCGTGGGGAGAGTGGGTACGTGAGCGGGCGAGTGGGCACGGGGGCGAGGGGAGAGTGGGCACGTGAGGCGGGCGAGTGGGCACGGGGCCGTGGTGAGAGTGGGTACGTGAGCGGGCGAGTGAGCGAGTACAACGGGTGAGCGGGCGAGTGGGCACGGGGTCGTGGGGAGAGTGGGTACGTGAGCGGGCTAATGGGCACTGGGCCGAGGGGAGAGTTGGGCACGTGAGCGGGTGAGTGGGCACGGGGCCGTGGGGAGAGTGGGTGCGTGAGCGGGCGAGTGAGCGAGCACACGGGCGGGCGGATGGTCGAGCGGTCGGTGCTGTGGCGATTGCCGTGGCGCGGGAAGGTAAAGAGTATTATTGGATTAGATGGCGGCGGCTCGCAAGGGCGTCGGCAGACCGAGTCCGCTGCAAATTGCTTCATAAATCCTCTTGCGTCGCGTGCTCGCCAGGATTCGAGAATAATCACGAAATTGAGAGCCGGTTAAAAGGGGGCGGGAGGGGAGGCGGCCGCGGACTGGATTGCGGCGGGGAGCAGGCTCAATCATCAGTCGGTCTAATGTAGCAGACAATGCGATGCAAGGTGGAATGTGTTTCAGTAACACGCGAGAAAGTGCGTGTGATTATGATATTTACTAGGGGGAGATATTTGCATAATGTGTGTTTTTCGATTATTTTACAATATTAATATTTGGTTTCCTTTGAAAGAAATATACGTTGTATCAGGTGGAAGGTCGCGAACTAGTATGTTACTCCACTATTTTTGTAATTTATCAAATTAATGGTTTTGCTGTTGAGAAATGAATATTTTTATCTCAAAATTAATCAAAGTACTTCTTTAGGGGTACACGTAGTTTCTTGTTTACTCCCGTAAATGTGTATTGTAGAATGATAAAAGAGCGGTACAATTTCTTTCTTTCGAGATGTTGCATGAATTTGAAAAGTATTAATGTAATGATTGGCTCCCCTGATCGAATGAGATTTTATATACTATTCTTCATAACATTCGGGTTTTTGCATTTTTTCATCTCTACTCTCTTCGCAACCTTGTTCTGTCCCAAATAGGTCCAAGTGTGGCTCTCGAGTATTTCAATGTTTATGCCGATTTTCAACGGCAAAATTTGTTCCTAAATTGGAAAAGAAAAGAAAATTCGCAAGTCCTTCACACTTCCCGATATTAAGAGCTGTATCAACAATTAGGAAACGGCATTTATTCTATGATTTTTTTATATGATTTTAGAACTTATTTCGTTCTATACGTTGCAACAGTCTCTGTTACAAATGATCTTTGGTCTTCGGCCTATGCTAATAGCTTATATTACCATCTAGAAATCTATTATTACAACCATCAGTCTGTGCCTGAAGTAATATTGTGCTTGAATCTCAAGGTTATTTTAACACACCAAGTTCAATTTGTTGTGCTTCGCATTCTCGGCTCTTAATTTTGAAAGAAGGTTTATTATATCTGATAATTATTATCTATAGTATTTTACATATAAATAATATTTTGTCTATGTGATATTAATTATATTTATAAGATGTTTGAAATGTGTACTTTGTATCTGCAAAAACCCATCTGTTTCCTTCTTGGCTTTGTTTTCCTGTGGCAGCAAAGCTGTATGACGGTATGTGCAACACCATAGCTTAAATCTATAGAAAACATACACAAAACTGCTTCCAAGCTTGATGTATGACATATGTTATTGAGGACCCAAGTTAAAATACAAAGAAGAAGAAACCCAAGAGAAATTTTACTGTCGTATCTAGAGAATTATGCACACCGTCATTTTAAAACGATTTTGTCTCGGGTCATCGTGCACGCGACAGCAACGCTCTCTAGTTTCACCGTGCTATAAAGTAGAAACATTTCAGTGTTCTACAATAGTGCAGTGAGTGAACATCGTGTGGCAGTGCCGTATGCTATTGTTCAGGAGCATACCCATCTGGCTTGGTGTTGAAGATATTCGTCGTGAGTGACGAATGACATTCCAACTCAAGTGACTCTTCATTTTCTTCTAACAACGCTAATAAAATTCATTACGCAAATGTAGGTTCCGAAAATGATTCAACGACCAAGAAGCTCAAGACGACGCAAAAAACGATGCCTTCACAGCATATTACTTTCAACGCCAATGCCTTTCATTAACGTGTAAGTACTTGTAACTTTTTTCTAGTCGTTAGCGAACCTTACTAACAGTGAGCAGTGAGTCGATGAATGCAGATGGCCTTCCCCCTGCTCAACAATTTTCCATTCATAAAGTTAAAAATTACAAATAAAGCTCTATTAAATTCCAAAACGAGATTGGTAATACATTAATTAAGAATCTTCTAAAGAACTCTCAAAAATTCCTGCTTTTCCTGATGATTATAGAACGTTAGTTAAATTGTTTTAATAGTAAAAATTACCAGTATCGTACGTTTTACTATCCAGACTAAAAGTTTAAAAGTTCCACATTACGTAATGTTCGTACGGACTACACCGAACGCGAAATCAGAGGGGAACTACTGTTCGCCGGGATAAGTTCTCTGAAGATTTTCCGTCTGTACTGACAGGATGCGGTAGACGTTAAAGACACATTCGAACTGAAAAGTAATGTTTTAGGTAGCAAATTTGTGAATTATATTATTTCTGTTAAGCTTCGAGGGAAAATAATTCTGCCGTTCGTTTTAAACGTTGTAAGGAATGAAGTTTTAGGGCATACAAGAAAGTATTGCATTCAAGTGTATAATCTGTAGACAAAACCATGATAGAGAAAACTTTCAATTAGAAAACAAATCTCCAAACTGTGTCAACGATAATGGTATCCACCTAGACTATATTTCCTTGACAGGCAATAGTTATTTCTGATACGAATGGTAAGTGACATTTTATTTTGTGCGCAGTAAAGATTCCAACCGGGGACCGAAGGATCGAGTGGCGCATATTATTAGACAGCCCTACTGAATTTCACTGTTTATTCATTTAAGTACACAAATCACTTAATTGTGTACTATGTTTCATTAGTGTACACTAGTTACAGTAGGTAATAGCTTGTGAGGTCAGACGAAAGTATTTTGATTTCTTAGTTCCATTCACAGTTTCATCTGAATATTTGAGCGTCCTCACTTTTAGCACGCCATGCATGCCCTAAAAAATAATCGCTTTTAATGGAGACTGTCTAAAAAACTTTTCAACATGAACATATATTAGGGGATATCTACAGTTTCGGCAGTTTTCAAGAGCAGTTTTCAATGTACTCGTATATAAAGGGAGTTTCACCAATGGTCCCAAAGGCCCACCCCCAAAACTTCTGAAGGGTTTGCGATATCGAAATACAGTTTTCGCTCAGGCAATGGGGATCACAGGGCAAGGCATATGATTATAGAGATATTGTTCAACATATTTTTATCTTTTGAGAAATTTTAATAATTTTGTATTTTTTAATAGAATCATGTATTTTTCTCACAAGCAGTAGATTAGATCATAAACAGACGAATGCAATGGTGTAACATAAGTTAGGTTTTGATAGTATTTTGAGTATAAAATTATATTTTCTGACATGTGAGTTTAAAGTTAAATGAACAAAATTTCCTGTAGCACTTGCAACTGTCGCCCTTGGGAAGGTTGCCTTCGCGGGCGGTGGTACGTACGCGGGGCGAGGCTGCGAAGGCCGGCCTTTCCCAAGCGATAGTTGCGATGGCTGCTACAGAAAAAATAGAACGTTTAATTTTAAATGTCATGTCAGAAAGTATAATTTTATCCAGGAAATACTATCAGAATATTAACATGTGTTACACCATTGCATTCCTCTTTTTATGATCTAGCGAGAATGGTACATGATGCCATTTAAAAAGTCCAAAATTATTCAATTTCTCAAAAACTAAAAATATTTCACACAGTATCTCTACACCAAGGCCGTCAGAC
Organism: Acheta domesticus; assembly: GCA_031308135.1. Taxonomy (NCBI): domain Eukaryota; kingdom Metazoa; phylum Arthropoda; class Insecta; order Orthoptera; family Gryllidae; genus Acheta; species Acheta domesticus. Next base: position 24,510 of record JAHLJT010000177.1, read on the forward strand.
GAACGAGCACGCGAATGGCCTTCGGAAAGGTTTGGGGCACGCGGAGATATCAGCTTAGCGAAGTTACTCTTGTCACAGGCGGGAAGCATGGTTTCGTGCGAATGCAGGCGAGTTGGGTCAAACACACCGTTTGATGTATCATAAAGAGTCGTTTGTTAATTTTTACGAACTTTAATGGAAATTGACATGTAAACAGAAACTGTAGTTATACAAGCATGATCATTACACAAGGAAACATTAACGTACGTTTCTTCTTAGTGTTAGAGAATGTATTATAAGAGAACTATTAAATCTAATTAGAAATAACTCAAATGAATATTTGTAAGAAAATAAAATATATACCAAAATATATACTAAATGAAGATAAATATTATATATCATAATTTTAGAAAAAACATTGACACTATTTCTTGAAAATAAACATTTAAAGAAATAACGATGTGCTTAATCTTCGTGTGAAAATGCACGTAATAAAAGCACGCTTTCTGTATAAATTACACTTCCTCTATAAATTACTCTCTCTGTAAATACATAAGTGAATATATAGTATGTTTCCCTGGCATACTCCCTCTATAAAATTATATATAGGTGATTATATAGTATGTCTTATAATTAGAGACCGGATTTTTATGTAATTACATATTTTTTTGTCTTTCTACTTACCGTTCTGAAATTGTAATCTTGGCAAATCATAGCCCTCCTAACACAATATCGATTTTTTTCGTTACATATTTTTACAATATTTATTACTATATTACATGTTTTACATGTTTTTCTCTTTTCACGATATATTTTGCTTATTTTATTAATTTTCTTCTATTTAATTCCATAATGTTTTATGAAAATTGTATTTTTTTAAAAAAATCAGCATTTTTCCTACATTATTGGGGAAACCTAGGTGTCCAAGCATCGACACCGCGTTTTGTATTCTGTAACCTTAATTGTGCAGAAAAATTTGCGATCACTGACGTGTAACAACTTCAATGAAGATGCTACATGTGTGTTTGCTAGTCGTAGATCTCGACAGTATGTGTGATGGCTTCTATTGCGATTAGTCTGGCTGCTAAAATACGGTCCTGAATTACAATAAATGAAGATTTTCACTACTGACGAGAAAGTTGTATGATGTAAAGTGAGCAGTTTTTGTAAATGTAATTTCTTTCTATGTAAATGGTTTTTAATTAGAGAATTTTAATATTACGTATTATTTACGATTTTACACATTTATTACATATTCTTACTATTTTCGTTACATATTTATGTACATATTTTGACGTTTTATACTACATATTTTTCCTGACTCTACTTTATAATCGTTTGATATTTTTTTTAAATATTCGAATCAATGTGTATGACAATTAAAAGTCTGCTGCAGCCTGAGAAACTTAGGAGGAGGCCTCGCAGAAGCGTGTACAGTGGCCCACGTAATCTACGGGCGGCTCTCATCGTTCGCTCCGCTCGCTCGCTGGCTCCTGGCGCGTGGGCGTGCCAAGGTTCCGCGCGGCGAGGCCCACCTCGGGGCCTGCTAATGGCGCTATTGATCGACCCGTGACAAAAACTGTAAACCGCTGGTTTATCTGCGCTGATATAGTCAATGATAAGAGGGTTAACTAGAATACCCTCTACTATTACGCAACGGGGGTTCGATTAATATCGGCCGTAGCTGTAAATACAGCCGTACCGTATTAGGGTCTATTTTAGGAAGCCGGCGGACGAAAATGAGTTTTCTTTGCGCTGCACGTAGTGTGTGCCAATTAGGGGATATATATTGCTTGTTTAAATCTTTTAGTCATTGATTTCACACTATTATATCATATTTCTCTCTTTTTAAAAGAGTATGACGAGGAGAACTGTGGAATTCCTGTTTTTGGAGCCTTCTTTGAAGAAGGTTTAATTGAAGAAATTCAAGTTTCAGAATGATCAATAATTCAACAATATTTTTTCTAATTCACAATGTTTTATATTACTAGGTCGTGTGAGGATGCTTGAACGTTCTAATGGTTTGGATTCTAATTAATATCTTAAAAATAGAATGGTGCCAAAATATACAGACCTGTTTTAGGCTAATGGGTAAGACCACATTTTAATGTTTGAGATAGAGCTGATCGTGAATTATGATAATATCTCTGACAAGATGTCATGCCAGTATACGGAAATTAATATTTTAGTTAAAGAATTATAATTATTCTCTTTTATTCTTTACACCCAAAACTCCCACAGATTTGAGTATTACACAAAAAATGAAGAACTTCGATTTTTGCGTGGTTTCTCGCGATATTGTCAAATCGACAATATCCAAAAACATTGTTATAAATCATGGATTAATGGTTCAACATTGGAAATGATCTGGTAGTTTTCTAAATATAGTAAATATTAGTAATACTAATAACTTAGTATTACTAATAAATACCAATGAATTTTATTAGCTCATTAGCTTTAATATTTTTGAACATTTATTAGTTTCCCGAAATTTTAAATCTTACTTCTTTGGAAGATTTTACATTAGTAGTGGAACAGTTATTGTCGTTTAAATTTTTATTTAGATGGGTGCCTTATTTTGAAGTCTAGAACAAAAGAGAAAAATAGGACAGCAGAATGAACAACAGCATAGCATATTTTTTGTATCGGGTCATTGTGAACTTTCTATTCCCATTCATTAAATCGTTCATAAATAAGACGCCATTCTATAGCATAATCCATTATGTAACTTTTATTTACACGTCATGGTGTCATATATCAACGTGCCGCCGTGTTTGCTCACAATGATCCAATGAAATATATGTGAATATTGATTTAGAAAGCTCGTGTAAATGGCGACAATCTTATGGCTGAAGAAGAACAACATCATATAATGTTAGTTTCTCAAACATCAAATAATATTTTATGGTTTACTATTCATTTCTGTGTGTTTTCGGATCTGAAACAAAACACTTAATGGTATACTTAATACTCTTGCGGGCCCATTCTCATTCTTTATGCACTAACGGACCTTTTGAATACTTTATGGCCCGCTCTAATACAAAAACAAACAACACAGGTAGCCGTTTTTTATGAATTCAATTTTTAAAGTTAAGATGCAAGCAAAATACAATAAATGAATGGCCATAATGCCTCAATAAGTAAAATAACTCATTATAAAACTTTTTTTTAACTGCTATGGAAAATTGTAATTTTGGAATGTTCATCGTGAATTTTAATAATTTGTGCTATCAGTCACATTTTACTGTTACGTACGGTATCCCAACATTTTTACGAACACAATTATATTCTTCTTGACAGTATTAGTTACTAGTAATAGTATAAAGATGTAGACAGTTGCATCGGCTAACATTCTCGAAATTTTATTTTTGGTGTTATGGCAATACTTTTGGATATAGAGGCTAATAACCTAAAAGTACACAGTTTCATAAGCACAATTTACTGTTATACCATCACAGTAACTTTCAAATACACAATAAGCAGTTATCATATATTTTCTCTAGATTTTAAATGGAAAACCACTGTCCGTAGTTTTGTTAGCTATTGCGAGAAATTTCCGCAGGAGCTTCACAATATTCTTTCATTTTATTCGAACAAATCAGACACATACACAACTATGCAATATAAATTAGATTAACACCCTGTTTATGTTTATCTGACGTCATATTGTCAAATGACTATTACAATGCCGTCTTTTCACTTTAGACGCAAATAAACATAAAATGTTTAGA